>PVIA01005705.1:0-110026 GCA_004024845.1 Tonatia bakeri
TTTATGGTGTGAACTTCTGTGGTAGAATACCTGTGAGATTCAGTGGTGCAGTCTCTTTCGAGTATCCTGGTGCTCACAGCTTCCCCCTAGTCTTTTTTGTGATCATTTGGAGGAGTAAGGAAAAATTGTTTAAGACTGCAAGAGAGTATTGTATGATATTTACAGTAGCAGCCAGTAGAGAAGATATGGGAGATCCTTTGGCTATGTATAGTGTTAACCATGATCTTCCACCCCACTAGCCATGTTTTAGAAAGTATGGAAAGAAGATAAGACTCTTATAGGGGAGGAAAGGATTGTTAGTTGGATTTAGAAAGCTGTGAGGCTGTGGGAGGTCAGATTTGAGGTAGGGTGGGAATAAAGTGTAGTAAATAGAAGTAGTGTGTAAAAGAATAGAGATAGCCCCTTCAGTAATAGAGTTCAGGAAATTGCGAAGTAGGCTGAGATCTGGGAGGGGTGTTGAGTAGTATTTATACTTGTATGAAATAGGTCTTATTTACAGTAATATTAAAGCAACAATGATGTGGCAGAATCTATGAGATCTAGATAACAAGAATAAGGAGTATAGAACCTTGAGTGGTGTACTAATGGAACCCAAGTGAAGGACAGTAAATTATAAGCACACTGTGAATGAGATAAAAAGGGGAACCTATCAGAGGACAGTATAACCAGCCAAGCAAAGAAGATTATACAAAAAGAAAAAGAATACCAAAATACTATTATAATAAAAAATGTCAGAAAAGAGGGAAAAAGATAATATAAATTTTCTGTAACTTGCAGGCTCAAAAAAAAAAAGCAGAAGATGGATTGTAGGAGAGATAATTTTGGAGTGGTAGGAATAGCACTAGGATGAAAGGAAGAGAAACATAAAGAATTGAGAGCTATAGAAATAATGAGTTAAAAAATAAAAAGTTACTTAAAAAAAGATAAAAGCAAACAATCAAACAACAACAGCAGCAAAAACAAACAAACAAACAAAAAAAACCTCCTGTTAGTTTCTAACTGGCCAGACCAGTTTTTCTGGTCTTGCTCGTTTCAGCAGGCTGAGGGGCGATTGGAATGTTTTTCACCCTTCCCAGTCAGAACTCAGTCAGCCTCTCAGCTACTGTTCCCAGGGCTAGCCGCCTGCTTTCCCCAAAACCGATCGCTGCTTCGGGTTTAGGGTGCAAGCTCTGGAAATCACAAGGGGTCACACCCCTGCCCCAACTTCACCACCGCAGGCTCTATGTTAGGGCTCGAAGCACCCGCCTCTCCTCCAGGTTCATGGTGCACGCTCCCAAGATTGTAAGGGGTCTCGAACTTCCCCAACTTCTCTGCGCACTTCCCCAACCTTGCCACCATGCGCTCCAGGAACACGCGAATCACTGCGACTTTTCTGGGTTCACAATGTTAGAGTCAGGAATCCCGGAGGAGTGCACGCCCACCTGAGATCACCACCGCAGGTTCCAGAAACCCGTGAATGCCTGTGTCCTTCCCTTCTTCAGAGCTGTGGGGTCTGTGTCTTTCACAAAACCACACACTTACCAGGTTGGAGGCACAAGCGCACAGCCAGGCCACCCTTGGACACGCAGGCTGGGGCACTCACTCTTCCCCAGGCTGTGCGTGGGTGCCTGCAGCCCGTGCACTACTGTCTCTCGTTCTTCACTCTCCTCTCTGTGCCTTCAAGAAACAAGGCCTCCCCTGCTGCCGCTCAGTCCTTTATGTCCAGGGAGGGAGTGGTGACTCTGCTCTCCCGGTTGCCCTGAGACCAACCCAGGAGCACTGGGCTTGGGGGCTACAACCTCCCTGGTCCATGCGCTAATCCAGAGGCTCTTATTATCCTGAAGCAGTCTCCTTACCATCTGTTTTTTCAATGTCTCCTATAATTTTTGATGTCCTATTTTCATAAAAGTTGCGATATCAGTGGTCCCTTGCTCCATTCCTCCTCAGATCGGCCAGATTCTCTCCCCTGCCCTGAGGAAGGGGACTACAATTCCTCCAACGTTGCCATCTTCCTCCAACTCCCACATGGAATATTTTCAAAGACAGACCACATGATAGGACACAAAACAAGCCTCAACAAATTCAAGAAAATTGAAAGCATACCAAGCATTTTCTCTGACCACAAGGGACTGAAACTAGAAACCAACCCCAAGGAAAAAAATCCAAAACACTAAAAATCATGGAGATTTAACAGCATGCTTTTAAACAATGAATGGGTCAAGAATGAGATCACAGAAGAAATAAAAAAGTTTCTGGTAACAAATGAAAATGAACTCACAACAACCCAAAACGTATGAGACACAGTGAAGGCAGTCCTGAGATAGAATTCATAGTGATACAGGCATTTCAAACAAACATTTTAAACAAACAACCAAACCCTATGCCTACATGAACTTAAGGAACAACAACAAAGACAGTCCAGAGCAGATAGAAGGAAGGAAATAACCAAGATCAGAGCAGAATTAAATGACATAGAGACTAAAAGCACAATTCTAAGGATCAGTGATTCCAAGAGCTGGTTATTTGAAAAGATAAACAAAATTGGCATGCCTTTAAGCAGGCTCATCAAGAAAAAAAGAGAGAGGACCGAAATAAGCACAATCAGAAATGAAAGAGGGGAGATTACAACTGATATCACAGAAATACAAAGGATTGTAAGAAATTACTACAAAGAACTGTATGCCAAGAAATTTGAAAACCTAGGTGAAATAGACAAATTACTAGAAAAATATAATCACCCAAAACTGAAAAAGAAGCCGAAAGCATGAACAGACCAATAACGGCAGATGAAATTGAAGCAGTAATAATAAAAAAAAAAACTCCCAACACACAAAAGCTCTGGACCATATGGTTTCACAGGAGAATTCTACAAAGCATTTAAGGAAGAGCTAACCCCTGTCCTTCACAGACTATTCCAAAAAATACAAAATAATGGAAGACTCCTAAACTCTTTCTGTGAAGCCAGCATCATCCTCATCCCAAAAACAGATTAAGATACAACAAAGAAAGAAAACTTCAGGCCAGTATCACTGATGAACATAGATGCTAAAATCCTCGAGAAAATATGGGCAAACTGCATCCAGAAATACATTAAAAAGATTATCCACCATGACTAAGTGAGATTCATCCCAGGGATGCAAGGCTGCTGCACTATTCACAAATCAGTACATGTAATACATCACGTGAACAAAAGTAAAGATAAAAATCACATGATCATATCAATAGATATGCTAAAAGCATTTCATGAGGTACAGCACCCATTTATGATAAAAACAATCATCAGAATGGAAATAGAGGGAACATTCCTCAACATATAAAGGCCATACATGAGAGACCTACAGCCAACATCACACGCAATGGGAAAAAACTAAAATCTTTTCCACTAATATCAGGAACAAGACAAGATTGTTCACTTTCACCACTTTTATTCAACATAGTATTGGAAGTTTTAGCCACAGCCATCAGACAAGAAAAGGAAATAAAAGGCATCCAAATCGGAAAGGAGAAAACAAAACTGTCATTGTTTGCAGATGACATGATAGTGTACATAGAAAATCCTATAGACTCTATCAAAAAAACTGCTTGACCTAATAAACAAATTTGGCAAAACAGCAGGATACAAAGTCAATATCCAGAAATCAAACGTATTTTTGTATACCAACAATGATACAGCAGAAGCAGATATCAACAACAACAAAAAATCCCATTTGATATTGCAACAAGAAAAATAAAATACCTAGGAATAAACCTAACCAAGGAGGTAAAAGACCTGTGTTCAGGAAACTACACAACACTGAAGAAAAAAACCAACGAAGACACAAACAAATGGAAACATATACCGTGTTCATGGATTGGAAGAATTAACATCATCAAATGTCCATACTACCAAAGCAACTTACAGATTCAATTCAATACCTGTTAAAGTACCAATGGCATATTTCACAGATATAGAACAAACACTTCAAAAATTTATATGGAACCATAAAGGACCCCAAATAGCTGCTGCAATTTTGAGAAAGAAGAGCAAAGTAGGAGGGATCACAATACCTGATACCAAACTGTATTACAAGGACCCTATATTCAAAACAGCCTGGTACTGTGATAAAAACAGACACATGGACCAATGGAACAGAACAGAGAGCCCAGAAATAAACCCAAGTCTCTATGGTCAATTGATATTTGACAAAGGGGTCAGCAACATAAAGTGGAGAAAAAATAGCCTCCTCAACAAATGGTGATGGGAGAACTGGACATCTATGTGCAAAAAAATGAAACTCGAGCACCAACTTACACCATACACAAAAATAAATTCAAAGTGGATAAAAGATGTAAATATAAGCCGGGACACCATTCAAGTCCTAGAGGAGAACGTAGGCAGGAAAATCTCAGATATTTTATGCAGCAATATTTTCACTGATATGTGTCCTCTAGAGCAAGGGACATAAAGGAAAGAATAAACAAAAGGAATCTCATCAAAATAAAAACCTCTGCACTGCTAAAGAAAACAGTATTAAAATAAAAGAGAACGAACTGTATGGGAAAACATATTTGCCAATGATACCTCAGACAAGGGTTTAATCTCCAAAATATACAAAGAACTCATATGACTCCATTCTAAGAAGACAAGCAACCCAATTAAAAAATGGGCAAAGGACTTGAACAGACACTTCTCCGAGGAGGACATACAGTGGGCCCAGAGACACATGAAAAGATACTCAGTATCACTAGCTATCAGAGAGATGCAAATTAAAACCACAGTGAGATACCACTTCACACCACTCAGAATGGGCATCATAAACAAAGCAACAAACAAGTGTTGGAGAGGTTGTGGAGAAAAGGGGAACCTAGTCACTGTTGGTGGGATTGCAGACTGGTACAACCACTATGGAAAACTATGGAATTTTCTCAGAAAACTAAAAATGGATCTACCTTTTGACCCAGCAATTCCACTCCTACAATTATATCCTAAGTACCCTGAAACAACAATTCCAAAGGAACCTGTGCACCCCAATGTTCATAGCAGTACAATTTACAATAGCCAAGGGTTGGAAGCAACCTTGGTGCCCATCAGTAAATGAATGGATCAAAAAACTATGGTACATTTACACAATGGAATTCTATGCCGCAGAAAGAAGGAGCTCTTACCCTTTGCAACAGCGTGGATGGAAATGGAAAGCACTATGCTAAGCAAATAAGCCAGGCAGTGAAAGACAAATACCATATGATCTCACCTTTAGAGGAACCTAAACAACAAAACAAACAAACAAGCAAAATATAACCAAAGACACTGAGATAGAGAACAGTGTCCAGAGGGGAGAGGGGAGGGAATTTCAGGGGAAAAGGGGAAAGGTTTGCAGGAACAAGTATAAAGGACACATGGACAAAAGCAAGGGGGGTTGGAAATGAAAGGGAGGTGGGGAGGGTTGCGGGGGTGGGCTGGATTGGGAATAAAAGGCAGAAATTGTACTTGAAGAACAATTTTAAAAAGTAATTGTCATTATCTTTACCTACTCTTATTTGTTTTTTTTAACTTTATTTTTGTTGTTTACACTGTTACAGATGTCTTCATTCTTGCCACCTTAGCACATTTTGTCCCCCCTGCCATAACTCCCTCTTCCCTCTAGCCATCACCACACTGTTGCCTGTCTGTGGGTTATGCATAGATGTTCTTTGGCTTATTCCTTCACCTTCTTTCATCAAGTATCATTTTGTCCTCCAAAGCAGCCCCATATAGTAGCAGGTCAATTCCATCATCTCTGTTATACTTTGTTAATGATCTATGGTTTGTGTTATGTTATTTTACACTTGAAATATCCTTACATATTCATATTTTCATTTGCCACTGACATCTAAAATGAAAGCTATGTTATTCCAGGCATGGACTACTGTAGTTAGTATTTGGATTTGTCATGATTTTTCCCTTTCTTTCAATTTATATTGTCAATATGCTGAAACAATATCACATAAAAATTTAAATCCCTTTTTTCCAAAGGGCTGACAGAATAATATCCCATCTGGTCATTCCAAATGTATTTCTCTCTGTGACTGAGAACTTTTGCTAATCTCTATTTTTTCTAGTCTCCCAAATGTCCTCCATGCAATGGATTTTATTCTTTACCACTGGGCCTTGCATTATGTGACAGCTACTTTGCGCCCATATACATATTTGCAAAGTTGGCTGACTACAAAGTTTAAGGGTACAGTAGTACACACAAGACCACCTGCATTTCTGACACAAATTATAAGTTCAAGGGTCCCCAATACTACTATTAGTATCAATAATTTGCTAGAAGGACTCACAGAATTTACTGAAAGCTATAACCCTCACAATTATAGTTTGTTACAAAGGATGATTAAAGATTAAAACCATGCCAAACACATAAGGCATGTCTAGGAAAGTACCAAATATGGAGCTTCTAGTATTCCTCTCTCTGTGGAGTTTTGGACAGCATTACAGAATATTGCCAACCAGGGAGGCTTCACCTGAGTTTAGTATCAAAAACTTATATTGGGTTCAATCACATAAGCTTGATTGATTGTCCATATGGCTGATCTCAGTTTTCAGCTCCTTAAGAGGTCAAGCTGATACTGTGTGACCCAAAGCCCCCATCTTAAATCACACTGTTGGTGTGACTCAAAGACCCCACTGTAAATCACACTGTTACTTTGTAGCTGGCCATAGGCTGCCAAGCAGAGAAATACATTCCTGTTAAGCATGATATTCTGTGGACTCAGAGATTACCTCCAGAAGCCAAAGGCAAATGTCAGACCTCTTATTGGTCAAGGTTATATTCTTTACCACACAGTGCTACATACCCTTTAGTTGAAAGATCAGGTTACACTTCCTGCATGAAATATGTCTTGACTACTCCAAACCATGTTAGTTCCTTTTTTCTGCACTTGCATTCCACTGATTGTAACAGGCAAACAGTCACATCCTCTGATATGATCTAATAATTTGGCATGTGATTCAGTGTTGTTTTTATCTGAGGCTTATTTCCTCATCTGATTAACAATTCCTTCAAAATAAGGTCCCCTCTTTTACTTTTCCTTACTGTAGCTTATAAGAAAGGCTAGACATAGTAGTTACCTGATTATCTATGGTACTGTGCAGGGAAAACATCTTTCTCGTCCATTCAGAACTCATTGAATGGTAAGTTCTTTTTAGATATCATGCCAAGATTAATACCTTTGCCTCATATAACAGTATATTAATGTATGTTCAAAGAAGATAATAAAATATTGATTCTCAAGAGCATAAGTTACAGTTGAGAAGGCAATATTATCAAATTTAGCATTTTATATAGAATGTTCACATTAAAATAGCAGGTTGTTGAAAGACATCTTGGAATGGGTAGTCCAGACTATAATTATATTCTAATTTCAGACAGATTAGATATTGAAGGAGAAAAAGGATATGTGAAAGCTTAGATAAATTGGGTAGTAGCATGTCCCTGAATGTGACTAAGGTTCTTAGGAGGGCAATGTAACTCGTTACCAATACAGATAAGTTCTGCATGTTCTAGAAGTACACTAAATGGAATTGTGCAACATTTACTCTTTTGCATAAAGTGTTCACTCTGAAAAAAGTTTTAGCTTCATCCTTTTGTCATCAGTATGGTTTCTTTTCTTTTTATTGCTGAGTAGTATTACATTGTATAATTACATGACACAATATTACCTATTTACCTTTTGATGGATAATTGGACTGTTTCTAGTTTAGGGCTATTGTAAATAAGGTGCAGGCTGTGGTTAAAATGAACCCATCTTTAAAATTGCTGTACCAGATATGGGTTGTAGTAAGATTTAGCCAAGAATTTATAGGAAAAGTAACTCATTCAGTGCTATACACATACACTGAAGAATCCAGTCCTTCACAGTACCAAAAGGGAATAGTAGAGTTTAAGGTAGAAAAACTTGAATCCATCTTTTTGCAACACTAAAAAAGTAATTTAGCAAATTGAATGGGAAAAAAAATTATAATTGATGGTCAGGAGAATTTAGTTATTGACTGTCCCCTGGAAGAATAAATTAATGTAGCAGCAGTCACTGATTACATTCATGTTGCAAGTATGCTTTGTCCTCTGGTTTATTTTATAATTCCTAATGAAAATATTTTCCTAATTCTTCCCTTTCAAGAGAAAATAAATCACAATTATATGAAGAGCTAGGGTTTAAACTATATACTGTTTCTTTCAAAACTAGAAATGAGTGGTTAATAAAGTTTATCTGCCATGGATGGGCTAAATGCAAGTGAAAAAGAAACAAACAGAAGTATTTTATAAAACTTAGTTAAGCATGAGGAAATAAATACATAGGCTTTCATTTCTACCTGAACAGTTTTCCTTGCTTACTGGTTAGTGTTCTTGATAGGCTCACTCCATTATCTCTGAATCTGCCCATTCTAAGAATAATGCCTTTCACTATCCTGTGCTTACTTGTCCTTGTGTTTATTAGACCTGCTCAGTGTAGCTTATAATACAAAATGGCAAAGATACAAGTGTTCTTTTCTTATAACAATTTATCCTCATTTCAACAATATAGCAGGATTTGTGTTTATGTTCTATGCATTTTTCCCTACCAATAGGTAATTTATTCTGGTCTTTCTGTAGATCACAATAGTGAGACAGACAGTCCCACCATGGGTTATTTGTATATATATCTAATTCATAATGTTTATATGAAGTCTTACAGTGTTCTTTATTTTATTTTTTTTCTAGAAGAAGATGGGAAAGCTGGAGGTGTTTTAATGAAGTTTAAAGAATACCAAAATAGGCATTTTAGATCACTTGTATTCATCAACCACAAAAGACTAACTAAGGAAAGAAGTAATATTTTGGGGAAAACACTTACTGTAGGCAAGAACTATATTATTTCAAAAACAACACTACATGAATATAAACGTGATGGAAAGGTTTTGAAAAATATTTCAGAATTGGTCATTAGAAATATAAGTCCTGTAAGAGAGAAGTTTGGTGAGAGTAATGGATGGGAGAAATTACTCCTCAATACTAAGCATGAGAAAATTCATACTGCAGTGAATCTCTATAAACAAACAGTCTGGAGTCTGAGTGATGAACAGGAACTTATTCAACATCAGAAGGTTCAAACTTCAAAGCAATCATTTGAACAAAATGAGTGTGAAAATTCCCTCCTTGTGAAAAGAATGTTATTTACACATACTAGAACTCACAGAGGAGGAGAAAGACTCTTTGAATATAATAAAAATGTAATGCCTTTCATCAGAAAGTCAAATCCAAGTGTCCATTCACAAAACTTTATGGAGAAGAAGCCCCATGCATATAGCAAATATGGGAAATTCCTCTGCAGGAAGTCCATTTTTATTATGCATCAGAGATCTCAAACAGAAGAGAAACCCTTTCATTGCCCTTACTGTGGGAATAGCTTTAGAAGAAAGTCTTATCTCATTGAACATCAGCGAATTCACACAGGTGAGAAACCTTATGTTTGCAATCAATGTGGAAAAGCCTTCCGTCAAAAGACAGCCCTCACTCTTCATGAGAAAACACATGTTGAAGGGAAACCCTACATTTGTATGGATTGTGGGAAGTCCTTCCGCCAGAAGGCAACCCTTACTAGACATTACAAAATACATACAGGGGAGAAAGCCTATGAATGTACTCAGTGTGGGAGTGCTTTTAGAAAGAAGTCATACCTCACTGATCATCAGAGAACTCACACAGGAGAGAAACCATATCAATGTAATGAATGTGGGAAGGCATTTATCCAGAAGACAACGCTCACTGTACACCAAAGAACTCACACAGGAGAGAAACCCTATATTTGTAGTGAATGTGGAAAGTCCTTCTGCCAAAAGACAACTCTTACTCTCCATCAAAGAATTCATACAGGGGAAAAACCCTATATTTGTAGTGAATGTGGAAAGTCCTTTCGCCAGAAGGCAATCCTCACTGTTCATCAGAGAATACATACAGGAGAGAAGTCCAATGGATGTCCTCAATGTGGGAAAGCCTTTAGTAGGAAATCCAACCTCATTCGCCATCAGAAAACTCATACAGGAGAGAAACCGTATGAATGTAAAGAATGTGGGAAGTTCTTCAGTTGTAAGTCAAACCTCATTGTCCATCAGAAAACTCACAAGGTAGAAACCATGGAAATATAGGAAAGCATGTGACTTTATTTTGATAAAAACTTTGAAAGTCATAGTAAACCCTATATTGGTGTTGCTTGCAAATGTAAAAATATTCGATAATTTAAGGCACTATGAACATACTTATTGTTTACTAGATGATAAAATATACACACAGAATTACTAGACAAATCAAATGATGAAAGTCATTGAAAATACAAGTCCCAATTTTTATTAGATTCACAAGACATAAACTTTCTCAAGTTGCTATACACATTTAAAATTGCTTGTTTTCAATTTCAACACCTACCTTGTTGTAAACCAGTAATACAGAGTTGGTATATGAACCATACTATAAGCAAAGGACTTTTAAAAAGAAAGTAGTTGTGAACTGTATTTTTCATTGCAAATATGGAATAAAAATTAGCTGTTACCTCCTCAGAGTTAACCACAGTTCCAACTTCTAACATTATAAATTAGTTTTTGCATATTATACTTTATATAAATTGGATTACATACCATGTATTAATATTTTTTTACATTTGACTTATTCCATAATTATGTCTCTAAAATTCATCACTAGTGCATTTGGCAGAAATTTGCATATTCTGTGTAGAATCTCATGACTATATCACAGTTTATCCATCTATTTTTGGTGGACTTTTTCTTTGTTTATGGCTTAGGGTTATAATAAATAATGCTTTTGTGAATATATTTTCTTTTGGTATACATATATTTATTTCTCTTGTGTATATACTTAGGGGTGGATTTTCTGGTTCCTGAGGCATATTTGTGTTTGGTTGGCTTTGGTAGATGCTACCAAACAACTCAGAACTTTCGCAGTATGAGACAATTTATTCTGAAGAGAAACAACTGAATATTACCAGTATGGTGATGGTTCAAACCAGGAAATTCATGGTAGAAGGAAACTATGAGTGTTGTGAAAACTGGGAATCTGCATGTAATACACGTATAAAGGCTTTAGCTACAGCCCACATTTTAATATACCTAACACCAAATAAATGTAATAAATGCCAGATTACCTCTAGCCACAATAATGCATCACTTGGTGGTTTATGTGAAATCAGAAAGTTATACTACAGAAAGGGAGACACTTAGCAACTTCCTTGCTCATTATGAGAGAATTTGAACTGGAGAAAAACCCTATGAATAAAATGAAGGGTTTGGGGATAACCTTTACCTATAGCCCATATCTTACCAGTCATATAAAAATGATGAATATGGAAAAGTTAGCAACAACTTAAATGTTAATACAACATCAGAAAATTCACATTATATGGGAACTAGTCAAATAGAATTTTGTAAGAATAACTTTAGCCATATTTCATTCCTCATATAACACCAAACAGTTCATACTGAAGAAAGGAAAATTAAAAGAGGATCATATAAAGTTTTTACTTTAACTCTGGGAATGCTGCTTCCATGAAAGAAGTCCAACCATACTGAGATCATTGTGCTAGAGACTATGCGTAGGCACTCTGGACAATAGCCCCAGCTAAGTTCCTAGTGATCGTCAAACTGAGCCATCTTGGACATCCCATCGAGTCTTCAGATGACTGTAGTCCACTGGCATCCAACTGGTACCACATGACAGACCCTAAGCAATAACTGCTCAGCTGAGATCTAAAATCTCTGACTCACAAAATGGTTACATCTTTTGAATTAAATTTGATCAAAAGAAAAGGGAAAATCTTGTTTGTATCTATTTATAAAAATAAAAGTATGAATACTTGGATTCTAGAGTCAATGAACAAAAGTGTGGTGACTACTAGGTGATTTTGGCATGAACAGAAACTAGCACTGAAATTCACTGTAAGATCAGTCTTATTACTTTGTTTTACAATTATATACCTAAATAACAGCTCAGTGAAAGGTCCATATATGTATTTTCTTTCTCATTTTCTGAAAGGAAATTAGCCTTATCAACTTGGTTAGTTTATCTGTACAAATGTATACTTACAAATTTTTCAGAAATGAAAATAGCCCCAAACTTGGTGGCTCAGATGGCAACACAGAAGGAACTTAATTTCTAGGTTGCAATTCTATTACATATAATAACTAAAAAAATGTAAGTAGAAAATGGAGTAATGAATGGAATGAAGTCTTCTCATTTGTTTAGAAATTTTACATCCAAATTTTTCTGGAGTATTTATCTGGAAGTTTCTAGTCAAAACAATCAGGCTTTGAGTTCCACAAAATCCGCTTGAAGTGCTTTCAGTGAGGACTGAACATCAGTGTAAAACATTCTTTCCAAAGCTACCGCAGGCTGGTCCTAAGAACAAGGTCAATAACACATCACCAGCAGTAGTTCTAGATATTTCACTTTCTCCCCCCTGAAATAACATTCATGAATCTGGTCCCCAAACAACTGACTAAAAACTGAGAATTTTTAACATGAGTCTGTGTCTGGATTTTGGCAGTTTTGCTTAAAGTATTTCATGATGAGCAGTGATGGTGTTTCCCCTTGACATTTCAGGGTCAATATATTTTAAGCTTCAATGTGTTAATTCTAATGATAGGTTTTTTTTGAAAATTTAAAATACAGATTCTTTTTTTGTGTGTGGTGTTCCAAAATCAGTTATTCTGTCCATAAAATCAGCTGAATACAGTTCTTTGAGAATGAAGGAACCTTAGTATGTAACAGAAAGCATTCTGAATGGCATTCAGATCTTCAAAAGCAAAGGCAAAATGGGTGCAAATATACTGTTTTTCACAATGTTTATGCTGACAGTGAGGCTGAAGTTTCCCAGTGTACTATGGGAGGTCAGTGTAAGTCAATGCTTGTTGGTGATTGCTGAGGTGCACTTTGTGCCAAAGCAACAACAACAACACCCAGAGTTAAAGCATGCCATTGATAACACTTCAAAACTAGAATCTTCAGTGGTCAAGTAACAGCCTTGTGAAAATAGGACATCCACAGTCTTTAAAGCCTAATTGTGATTATAAGTAAAGTGCTATGTTCTTCATTAGTAGGCTCATCAACAGCAAAGAAGGAGGAGCTGATGTTTCATTTTTGTTTTTGTTTAAATTTTTATTTTTTTAATTAATTTTATTGGGGTGACATTGGTTAATAAGATTATATATATTTCAAGTATACATTTCTATGATACATGATCTGTGTATTGCCTAGTGTGCCCACCACCCAAAGTCAAATCATCATCTGTCATCATATATTTGACTCTCTTTACCCTTTACTTCTGCCCCCACCTCACCTACCATAATGTTTTCTGTATTTATGAGCTTTTGTTGTTTTTCTTGTTTATTTGTTGCTTTCAGTTTTATATACCACAGATGAGTGAAATCATATGGTTCTTAACTTCTGTCTAACATATTTCATTTAGCATGATATTCTCAAGATCCATCCATGTTGTTCCAAATAGCACTATTTCATCTTTTCTTGTGGCTGAGTATTATCCATTGTTGTGTACCACATCTTTATCCAATCATCTATCAAAGCATACTTCAGTTTCCAGTTTCGGCCACTGTAAATAATGCTGCAATGAACTTATGGGTTCATATATATTTGTATAAATGTTTTCAATTTGGGGGGATAGATACTTAGGAGAGGAATTGCTAGATCATATGGTAACTCATTTTTAATTGAGGAACCACCATAACATTTTTCATAGTGGCTGAGATTCCAACCAGCAATAAAGGGAGTTTCCTTTTTTTCCACAACCTCTCCAACACTTGTTGTTAACAGTCTAGTTGATAATAGCCATTCTAACAGGTATGAGGTAGTATCTTGTAGTTTTGATCTGCATTTCCCTAATAGCTAGTGAAGTTGAGCATTTTTTCATATATCTTTTCCATTCCATTATGTAGTCTTGAAAGGAGTATCTATTCAGGTCATCTGCCCATTTTTTAATTGGATTGTTTGTTGAATGTTGAGTTATATAAGTTTTTTATATATTTTAGATATTAACCCCTTGTCAGAGCTGTCATTTGCAAATATCTTTTCCCATGTGGTTGGTTGCCTTTTTGTTTTGTTAGCAGTTTCTTTTGCTGTGCACAAGCTTTTTAGTTTGATATAGTACCATACATTTCTTTTTGCCTTTACATTCCTTTTCTTTCAGGTCAATTCATAAAATCCTCCATTAGACCAAGATCCATAAGTTTAGCACCTATGTTTTCATACTTATACTTTCTCATTTCAACCTCTGATTCATTTTGAGTTAATTTTTTAAACTTTTTTATTGTTGTTTAAGTACAGTAGTCCCCATTTCCCGCACACACACACCCACTCCAGCCATCCCCACTTCCCACCCTTGATCCTGCCCTGCATTGGTTTTGTCCATGTGTCCTTTATATATGTTCCTGAAAACCCTTCCCACTTTCCCCCCATTATCCACTTCCCCTCCCCTCTGGTTACTGTCCGTTTGTTCTTAATTTCAATGTCTCTGGTCATATTTTGCTTCCTTGTTTTTTTTCCCTTTTTTTTTTTAGATTTTATTTATTTATCTTTAGAGAGGGAAGGGAGGAAGAGAGAGAGAGAGAGAGAGAAACATCAATGTGCGGTTGCTGGGGGACATGGCCTGCAACCTAGGCATGTGCCCTGACTGGGAATCGAACCTGCGATGCCTGGTTCGCAGCCCGCGCTCAATCCACTGAGCTACACCAGCCAGGGCTGTTTTTTTTTTCCCTTTTCTAAAAACATATTTTATTGATTATGCTCTTACAGTTTTCTCAACTTCCCCCCTTTTTAAATATATTTTATTAATTATGCTATTACAGTTGTCCCATTTCCCCCTTCACTCCCCTCCACCCTGCACACCCTCTCCCACACACATCCCCCCTTTAGTTCATGTCCATGTATCATACTTATAAGTTCTTTAGCTTCTACATTTTCCATACTATTCTTGCCCTCCCCCTGTCTATTTTCTACCTATTATCTATGCTACTTATTCTCTGTATCTTTCCCCCTCTCTCCTCCTCCCACTCCCCTGTTGCTAACCCTCCATGTGATCTCCATTTCTGTGGTTCTGTTCCTGGTCTAGTTGTTTGCTTAGTTTGTTTTTGTTTTAGTTGTGGTTGTTAATAATTGTGAGTTTGCTGTCATTTTACTATACATGATTTTTATCTGCTTTTTCTTAGATACATCCCTTTAACATTTCATATAATAAGGGCTTGGAGATGTTGAACTCCTTTGACTTGACCTTATCTGAGAAGTACTTTATCTGCCCTTCCATTCTAAATGAAAGCTTTGCTGGATAGAGCAATCTTGGATGTAGATGCTTGCCTTTCACAACTTGGAATACTTGTTTCCAGCCCCTTCTTGCCTGCAAAGTCTTTTTGAGAAATCAGATGACAGTCCGATGGGAACTCCTTTGTAGGTTACTGTCTCCTTATCTCCTTATCTCTTGCTGCTTCTAGGATTCTCTCCTTCATTTTAATCTTGGCTAATGTAATTATGATGCGCCTTGGTGTGTTCTTCCTTGGGTCCAACTTCTTTGGGACTCTCTGAGCTTCCTGGACTTCCTGGAAGTCTATTTCCTTTGCCAGATTGGGTAAGTTCTCCTTTATTATTTCTTTGAATATCTTTTCCACTTGTTGCTCTTCCTCTTCCCCTCCTGGTACCCCTATAATTCAGATGTTGGAATGTTTAAAGGTGTCCTGGAGGTCCCTAAGCCTCTCCTCATTTTTTTGAATTCTTGTTTCTTCATTCTTCTCTGTTTGGTTGTTCCTTTCTTCCTTCTGGTCCACTCCATTGATTTGAGTCCCAGTTTTCTTCCCCTCACTATTGGTTCCCTGTGCATTTTCCTTCATTTCACTTATTGTAGCCTTCATTTTTTTCATCTAATTTGTGACCAAAATCAACCCATTCTGTGAGCATCCTGATCACCAGTGCTTTGAACTGTGCATCTGATAGGTTGGCTATCTCTCGGTCGCTTAAAAGTGCTGGTTCTGGGACTTTCAATTCTGTTTGAGCCATCTTTTTTTTCCCTTTGGTCTGGTTGCACCTGTTACGTATGAGGGGGGGAGCCTCAGGTGTTCACCAGGGCAGGGCACCCCAGTCACTGGGTTGTGATGTTGTATGTGGGGGCAGGATCTGAGAAGGAACATTGGTGCTTGCTCCACTCTCTGTCGGACCCTAGTCCCTTCCACCGCTTCCCCCAAACAAACTGGGCCCTTCTGGTGCCAATTCCCACGTGGGTGGGCTTGTGCCCCCTGTGGGACTTTCCAATGACCTCTCCTGTTAGGTTGGGAGTCTCTCCCTGTGCCTCAACCACCACAGGTATTTTCAATCAGTGCTCCTATTTCCCAGCGCTGTGATCCTGGGTTGCACGCAGTGCCTTCCTTCACAATTGCTACCTCGCTGGGTCTGCTGGTTGCCACCCCTCGGCCGGGGTCGGCCAGCTGCTGCTTGCGCACTCAGGTCCACCTGCTGCAGTCTTGCACACCCGGGATGCCTTACACCCCCAGTCCCAACACTCTCCTCTCTGCACTGCGACCCGAGCCTGGCTGCCCAACTCTGCCCCTCCTACCGGTCTGGATGAACATGTCTATTTTAACTTCTTGGTTGTCTGACTTCCATACAGTTCAATTTTCTGTTAGTTCTGGTGGTTATTCTGTTTCTAGATTGTTGTTGTCCATATCCTGGTTGTGGGAGGAGGCACAGTGTTTCTACCTATGCCTCCATCTTGGCTGGAAGTCCCCCCTTTTTTGTTTTGTTGATTAGGTTACACTTATAGGTGAGATCATATGCTATTTGTCTTTCACCACCTGGCATATTTCACTGAGCGTAATGCTCTCCAGATCCATCCATGCTTTTGTAAATGGTAGGAGCTCCTTTTTTCTTTGTGCTGAGTAATATTTCATTGTGTAAATATACCACCGTTTTTTTGTCCACTCATTTACTGATGGACACTTAGGCTGTTTCCACTATTTTGCTATTGTAAATAACACTGCTATGAACATTGGGGTGCATAGGTTCTTTTGAACTGATGATTCAGAATTCTTAGGGTATAGCCCCAGTAGTGGGATTGCTGGATAGAAAGGCAGTTCGACATTCAGGAAGATGGCAGCCTTGTTGGAGGAATCGTGATCCCCTTCCCCAGTGCATGGGGGAGAATTTGGCCGATCTGAGGAGGAAAAGAGCAGGAGACCACCGATATCACAACATTTATGAAAATAGGACATCAAAAGTTATCCAGACATTGAATAAATGGATGGTAAGAGGACTGCTTACCCTAGGATAATAAGGGCCCTGGGATAGGCATGGAAAGCAGGCCCAGGGCTCCTGGGTCTGGCTCGGGGCACCCGGGAGAGCAGAGTCGTCGCTCCCTCCCCAGACAATAAGGATTGAGAAGCAGCGGTGGAGTCCATGTTCCTTGAAGAGAGTGGAAAGTGAGGAAGGAGAGACAGAAGGGCAGGTGTGTGGGCACCCATGAACTGCCCGAGGAACAGTGAGTGCCCCAGTCTGCCGGACCAAGGGAGGCTTTGCCATGCGCGCCTGCACCCCCAACCTGGTAAGTGTGTGGTTTGGGGGAACACTGAGACCCCACAGCCGTGAACAAGGGAAGGGCTTCTGGAGCTGGGGTGATATTGGGTGGGCGCACGCCCACCTGGGATACCTGACTCTCAAACAGTGAACCCAGGAAAGACACAGCACTTCGCGGGTTCCTGGGGCCCACAGCGGTGACAAAAGGAAGTGTCCGACACCTCCCAAACCCCAGAGGGTGCACCGTGAACCCAGAGGAGAGGCAGGTGCTTCTGGCAAACGTAGAGCCCATGGAGGGGAAGTACGAGACTCCTCACAATCCCCGGAGGGTGCACCATGAACCCTGAGGGAAGGTGGTGCTTTGCGCTAAGGTAGGGAAGCGCTCCATTCACCGCAGTCCCCGGAGGGTGCACCGTGAACCAGGAGGAGAGGCGGTGCTTCGCTGAACATAGAGCCTGTGGTGCCAAGGTTGGGGGAGGGGCAAGACCCCTTGCCATCTCTGGAGCTTGGGCCCTGAGCCCAGACAGCGATTGTTTCTGGGGAAAGCGGGTGGCCAGCCCTGGGGACAGTACCCGAGAGACTGGCTGAGTTCTGACTGAGAAGGGTGAAAAGCATTCTAACCGCCCCTCAACCTGCTTGAGCTGGCAAAAGCAGAAAAAATGTTTTGGCCAGTTAAAAATCAACAAGAGGGTTTTTTTGGGGGAGGGGTTTTGTTTTGTTTTGTTTCATTTTTCTCTGTGTGTGTGTGAGCATGTGCATGGGTTTTTTCTTTTTTTTTTTTCTTTCTTTCTCTTTCTCTTTTTATTCCCCTTATCCTGCTGTTGTTCTTTGATTGCTTGATTTTATCATGTTTTTCTCTATTAAGCAACTTTTTATTTTTTAACTCTTACTATTTTTATATCTCTCAATTCCTTATGATTCTCTTCCGTCCATCCTAGTGCTATTACTTCCACTCCAAATCTATCTCTCCTGCAATCCATCTTCTGTTTTTTCTCTCTGTTTGTTGCTTTGGGGGTTTTTTGCCTGCAAATTACTGCAAATTTATATTATCTTTTTCCCTCTTTTCTGACATTTTTTATTTCAATAGCATTTATTTTTCTTTCTACATAATCTTCTTTGCTTCACTGGTTATACTGTAATATGATAGATTCCCCCTGTTATCTCATCACAGTGTGTTGATAATTTACTGTCCTTCACTTGGGTTCCATTAGTACACCACTCAAGGTTCTATACTCCTTATTCTTGTTATCTAGATCTCATAGATTCTGCCACATGACTGTTGCTTTAATATTACTGTAAATAAGACCTATTTCATACAAGTATAAATACTACTCAACACCCCTCCCAGATCTCAGCCTACTTCGCAATTTCCTGAACTCTATTATTGAAGGGGCTATCTCTATTCTTTTACACACTACTTCTATTTACTACACTTTATTCCCACCCTACCTCAGAATCTGACCTCCCACAGCCCCACAGCTTTCTAAATCCAGCTAACAATCCTTTCCTCCCCTATAAGAGTCTTATCTTCTTTCCATACTTTCTAAAACATGGCTAGTGGGGTGGAAGATCACGGTTAACACTATACATAGCCAAAGGATCTCCCATATCTTCTCTACTGGCTGCTACTGTAAATATCATACAATACTTTCTTGCAGTCTTAAACAATTTTTCCTTACTCCTCCAAATGATCACAAAAAAGACTAGGGGGAAGCTGTGAGCACCAGGATACTCGAAAGAGACTGCACCACTGAATCTCACAGGTATTCTACCACAGAAGTTCACACCATAAACACAGGGAATGAGAACAGATCAATTTAAGAAACAGAGGCTAACAAGAAGAGTCTCACGAACAATGAGAAGACAAGGAAACAATCCACAAATGAGGGGAAAGGAGGAAGCCTCAGAAGGAATGCTAAATGAAATAGAGGCAAGTCAACTATCAGATATTGAGTTCAAAACAATGATTATCAGGAAACTCAATGAGCTCAAAATGAGCTACGACAAACTACAGGAAAGCTACAACGCTCTCACTGCAAACGATATCAATATGAAAAAGGAAATAGAAACTATCAACAAGGGACAAGAGGAAATGAAGAATACAATTTCTGAACTGAAGAACACAGTAGAAGGAACGAAAAGCAGGATCAGTGAAGAAGAAGCTCAGATCAGCGAATTGGAGAACAAAGTAGAAGAAAACACCCAGAAAGAGCAGGAAAAGAGGCTCAGAAAGCATGAAGAGGGATTAAGAGAAATGCAAGACAATATGAAACGTAATAATATCCATATAATAGGGATACCAAAAGGAGAAGAAGAAGATCAAGGGATAGAAAACCTACTTGAAAAAGTAATGATGGAAAACTTCCCCAATTTGATGAGAGAAAACTTCACACAAATCCAGGAAACACAAAGAGTCCCAATCAAGAGGAACCCAAAGAGGCCCACCACAAGATACGTCATAATTAAAATGGCAAAATTTCAAGACAGAGAGAGAATATTAAAGGCAGCAAGGGAGAAACAGGAAGTAACATACAAGAGAGCCCCAATAACGTTAGCAGCTGACTTCTCAATGGAAACACTCCAAGGCAGAAGAGAATGGCAACAAATATTCCAAGTAATGAGGACCAGAGGTCTGCAACCAAGGCTACTTTACCCAGCAAGGCTCTCAATCAAGATAGAAGGTCAAATAAGAAGCTTCCCAGACAAAAGAAGTCTAAAAGAATACACCTCCACTAAACCAGCTCTTCAAGCAATGCTAAAGGGACTTCTTGAAGGAAAGGAAGGAAAAGAGACAGAGAGAGAGAGGAACACAGGTACATAAATGGCAATGAATAAGTACCTATCAATAATTGCCTTAAACGTAAATGGATTAAATGCTCCAATCCAGAGACATAGAATAGCTGAATGAATAAGAAAACATGACCCACATATATGCTGCCTACAAGAGACCCACCTCAGGATAAAAGACCTACACAGGGTGAAAGTGAGGACTGGAAACAATTTTACCAAGCAAATGGACAAGAAAAAAAGAAGCCAGAGTAGCAATACTCATTTCAGACAAAGTAGAGTTCCAAAAAAGGGCCATAAAGAGAGACGAGAAGGTCACTTCATAAATACTCAAGGGAAGAATTCACCAAAAAGAAATAAATATTGTAAATATATATGCACCCAACATAGGAGCACCCAAATACATAAAGAAAATCTTAGAGGACTTCAAGAAAGATACTGACAGCAACACAATTACGGTGGGGGATTTTAACACCCCACTGTCAAAAATGGACAGATCTTCCAAACAAAATATCAACAAAGATATCATGGCATTGAACAATACCCTAGATGAAATGGACTTAACTGATATATACAGAGCCCTCCATCCCAAAGAAGCTAAATACACATTCTTTTCAAATGTACATGGAACATTTTCAAAGATAGACCACATGATAGGTCACAAAACAAACCTCAACAATTTCAAGAAAATCGAAATCATACCAAGCATTTTCTCAGACCACTAGAAAGGGACTGAAACTAGAAACCAACCCCAAGAAAATAAATCCAACACACTCAAAATCATGGAGATTAAATAGCATGCTATTAAACAATGAATGGGTCAAGGATGACATTAGGGAAGAAATCAAAAGGTCTCTGGAAACAAATGAAAATGAACTCACAACAACCCAAAACTTATGGGACACAGTGCAGGCAGTCCTGAGAGGGAAGTTCATAGCGATACAGGCATACCTAAAAAAGACAGAAATACTTCAAAGAAACAACCTACCCTACGTCTACAAGAACTCAAGGAACAACAACAAAGACAGCCCATAGCAAGTAGAAGGAAGGAAATAACCAAGATCAGAGCAGAATTAAATGGCATAGAGACTAAAAGCACGATCCTAATGATCAATAAATCCAGGAGCTGGTTCTTTGAAAAGATAAACAAAATAGACAATCCTTTAAGCAGACTCATCAAGAAAAGAAAGAGAGAAGACCCAAATAAACACAATCAGAAATTGAAGAAGAGAGATCACAACTGATACCACGGAAATGCAAAGGATTGTAAGAAATTACTACAAAGAACTGTATGCCAAGAAATTTGAAAACCTAGATGAAATGGACAAATTTCTAGAAAAATATAATCTTCCAAAACTCAATGAAAAGGAAGCAGAAAGCTTGAACAGACCAATAACAGCAAAACAAATTGAAGCAGTAATCAAAAACTCCCAACACACAAAAGCCCTGGACCAGACGGTTTCACAGGAGAATTCTACAAAGCATTTAAGAAAGAGCTAACCCCTATCCTTCACAGACTATTTCAAAAAATCCAGAAAGATGGAAGACTCCCAAACTCTTTTTATGACGCCAACATCATCCTAATTCCAAAACCAGATAAAGACACAACAAAGAAAGAAAATTTCAGGCCAATATCTCTGATGAACATTGACGCTAAAATCCTCAACAAAATACTGGCAAACCGCATCCAACAATACATTAAAGAGATTATCCACCATGACCAAGTTGGATTCATCCCAGGGATGCAAGGATGGTTCAATATTCACAAATCAGTAAATGTAATACATCATGTAAACAAAAGCAAACACAAAAATCACATGATCAAATCAATAAATGTGGAAAAAGCATTTGATAAGGTACAGCCCCCATTTATTATAAAAACACTCGGCAAAGTGGGAATAGAGGGACCATTTCTCAACATAGTAAAGGCCATATGTCAGAGACCTACAGCCAACATCATACTCAATGGGCAAAAACTGAAATCTTTTCCACTAAGATCAGGATTAGGACAAGGTTGTCCACTTTCACCACTTTTATTCCATATATTATTGGAAGTTTTAGCCACAGCCATCAGACAAGAAAAGGAAATAAAAGGCATCCAAATCGGAAAGGAGGAAACAAAACTGTCATTGTTTGCAGATGACATGATAGTGTATGTAGAAAATCCTATAGATTCTACCAGAAAAACTGCTTGACCTAATAAACGAATTTGGCAAAACAGCAGGATACAAAGTCAGTATCCAGAATCACAGGCATTCTGTACACCACAAATGAAACAGCAGAAGCAGAAATCAAGGAAAAAATCCCATTTGAGAGAGCAAAAAGAAAAATAAAATACCTAGGAATAAATCTAACCAAAGAGGTAAAAGACCTGTGTTCAGAAAACTACATACCACTGAGGAAAGAAATCAAAGAAGATACAAACAAATGGAAACATATACTGTGCTCATGGGTTGGAAGAATTAACATCATCAAAATGCCCATATTACTAAAGCAATTTACAGATTCAATGCAATACCTATTAAAGTACCAATGGCATATTTCACAGATATAGAATAAACACTTCAAAAATTTATATGGAACCATAAAGGACCCCAAATAGCTGCTGCAATTTTGAGAAAGAAGAGCAAAGTAGGAGGGATCACAATACCTGCTACCAAACTGTATTACAAGGTCACTGTATTCAAAACAGCCTGGTACTGTGATAAAAACAGACACATAGACCAATGGAACAGAACAGAGAGCCCAGAAATAAACCCAAGTCTCTATGGTCAATTGATATTTGACAAAGGAGGCAGCAACATAAAATGGAGTGAAAATAGCCTCTTCAACAAATGGTGTTGGGAGAACTGGACACCTACATGCAGAAAAGAAAATAAATGAAACTAGAACACCAACTTACACCTTTTACAAAAATAAATTCAAGATGGATAAAAGATGTAAATGTAAGCCAGGACACCATTAAAATACTACAGGATAATATAGGCAGGAAAATCTCAGATATTTCATGCAGAAACTTTTTTACTGATATGTCCCCTAGAGCAAGGGACATAAAGGAAAGAATAAACAAATGGGACCTCATCAAAATAAAAAGCTTCTGCACAGCTAAAGAAAACAGTATCAAAATAAAAGGAGAACGAACTGTATGGGAAACATATTTGCCAATGATACCTCAGACAAGGGTTTAATCTCCAAAATATATAAAGAACTTACACGACACCACTCTAAGAAGATAAGCAACCCAATTAAAAAATGAGCAAACTACTTGAACAGGCACTTCTCCAAGGAGGACATACAGAGGGCCCAGAGACACATGAAAAGATACTCAGTATCACTAGCTATCAGAGAGATGCAAATTAAAACCACAGTGAGATACCACTTCACACCACTCAGAATGGGCATCATAAACAAAGCAACAAACAACAAGTGTTGGAGAGATTGTGGAGAAAAGGGGAACCTAGTCACTGTTGGTGGGATTGCAGACTGGTACAACCACTATGGAAAACAGTATGGAATTTTCTCAGAAAACTAAAAATGGATCTACCTTTTGACCCAGCAATTCCACTCCTACAATTATATTCTAAGTATCCTGAAACACCAATTCCAAAGAAACCTGTGCACCCCAATGTTCATAGCAGTACAATTTACAATAGCCAAGTGTTGGAAGCAACCTTGGTGTCCGTCAGTAAATGAATGGATCAAAAAACTATGGTACATTTACACAATGTAATTCTATGCAGCAGAAAGAAAGAAGGAGCTACTACTCTTTGCAACAGCATGGATGGAACTGGAAAGCATTATGCTAAGTGAAATAAGCCAGGCAGTGAAAGACAAATACCATATGATCTCACCTTTAACAGGAACCTAAAGAATAATACAAAGAAACAAGCAAAATATAACCAAAGACACTGAAATGGAGAACAGGCTGACAGCGTCCAGAGGGAGAAGGGAGGGAATTCCAGGGGAAAAGGGGAAGGGTGTGTAGGAACAAGTATAAAGGACACATGGACAAAAACCCCAGGGGTGTGGAAGTGGGAGGGAGATGGGGAGCAATGCAGGGGTGGGCTGGGATTGGAGTAAAAGACAGAAAAGTGTACTTGAACAATTAAAAAATGTTTTAAAAAATGGGCAAAGGACTTAAACAGATACTTCTTCAAAGAGGTCATATAGAGGGTCCAGAGACACATGATAAGATGTTCAGTATGGCTAGCCATCAGAGAGATGCAAATTAAAACCACAGTCAGATACCACTTACACCAGTGAAAATGGCCATCATAAACAAAGCAACAAACAAGTGTTCGAGAGGTTGTGGAGAAAGGGGAACCCTAGTGCACTGTTGGTGGGATTGCAGACTGGTACAACCACTATGGAAAACAGTATGGAATTTCCTCAGAAAACTAAAAATGGATCTGCCTTTTGACCCAGCAAGTCCACTCCTACAATTATATCCTAAGAACCCTGAAACACCAATTCCAAAGAAACCTGTGCACCCCAATGTTCATAGCAGCACAATTTACAATAGCCAAGTGTTGGAAGCAAACTCGGTACCCATTAGTAAATGAATGGATCAAAACACTATGGTACATTTCCATGAATGAACACCGCATAGCAGAAAGAAAGAAGGAGCTCCTGTCCTTTGCAACAGCATGGATGGAACTGGAAAGCATTATGCTAAGTGAAATAAGCCAGGCGTTGAAAGACATATACCATATGATCTCACCTTTAACAGGAACCTACACTACAAAACAAAGAAACAAGCAAAATATAACCAAAGACACTGAAATGGAGAACAGACTGACAGGGACCAGCGGGGAGAGGGCAGGGAATTCCAGGGGAAAAGGGGAAGGGTTTGCAGGAACAAGTATAAAGGACACGTGGACAAAGTCCAGGGGTGGGAGTAGAAATTGGAGGGAGGTGGGGAGCAGTGCAGGGGTTTCCTGGGATGGGAGTAAAAGACAAAAACCTCTACTTGAAGAATTTTTAAAAAATGAAAAAAATAAAACTGCAGTGAGACATCACTTAACATCAGTCAGAATAGCCATCATAAACAAATCAACAAGAGTGTTCGGCCAAGACAGAGGCGTAGATAGAAACCCTTTGCTTCCTTTCACAGCCAAGTGGAGGATAACAACCAATCTAAAATCAATAAACAACGAGTTCTAAAAAATCATACTGTGTGGAACTCCGACAACCATAGAATTAAAGAAACAGTCAAACAGAACAACCAGACTGGTAAAGCAGCAGTGGGAGAGAAACCACGGTAAGGTGGCGGACACTCAAGGGCCAAGCTTGTGGAGGAACTGCAGCAAGGCAGTGATCTTGTGGGTCAAGCTGGCTGTGGTGGGGTGGTGGCTGCATGGGTCAGGCTGACTACAGGGGAAACTGAGACTCAGAGTAGGCTGTGGTTTGTGGTAGTTGCCGCAGCAGGAGAAACTCCCAGTCTCACACAATGGTTCATTGAAAAGGGGGTGAGAGACAAGCAGATGAGCTGCATTGTTCCCTTTCTGGACCCTCGCCCACAAGCAGTGGGGCAGCACAGCAAGGAGGGTTGCCCTGCCCAGGCGAATACATAAAGCCCAGCCCCCTTACAACTTACAACTTAATAGGGGCCCCAAACAAAGAAAGAGGGCCAAAATGAAAGAACAGAGCAAAACTTCAGAAAGAGAGCTAAGCGATGAGAAGATAGCCCACCTGTCTGATGGAGAATGTAAAGCCTTGGTAATCAAAATGCTCATAGAACTGATTGAGCTTGGTTGAAAAATGAAAGAACAAATGAAGGATACCCAAAATGAAATAAAGCAAAATATTCAGGGAACCAACAGTAACAGGAAGGAAACCAGAACTCAAATCAATGATTTGTAACAAAAGGAAGAAATAAATATCCAACCAGAAAAGAATGAGCAAATAAGAATTCAAAAAAGTGAAGAGAGTCTCAAACCTCTGGGACAACCTGAAATGTTCCAATATCTGAATTATAGGAGTGCCAGAAGGAGAAGAAAAACAGCAAGAAGCTGAAAACTTATTTGAACAAATAATGAAGGAAAATTTCCCCAATCTGGCAAAGGAAATAGACTTCCAGGAAGTCCAGGAATCCCAGAGAGTACCAAAGAAGTTGGACCCAAAGAGGAACACACCAAGGCACATCATCATTAAGTTACCCTAAATTAAAGATAAGGACAGAATCTTAAAAGCAGCAAGTGGAAAGGAATAAGTTACCTACAAAGGAGTTCCCATAAAGCTATCAGCTGATTTCTCAAAAGAAACCTTACAGGCAAGAAGGGGCTGGAAAGAAGTGTTTGAATTCATGAAAGGCAAGGACCTACATCCAAAAATACTCTATCCAGCAAAGCTATCATTTAGAATGGAAGGGCAGATAAAGTGTTTTCCAGATAAGGTCAAGGTAAAGGAGTTCATCATCACCAAGCCCTTATTTTATGAAATATGAAAGGAGTTATCTAAGAAAAGATAAAAAATATGAATGGTAAAATGATAACACACTCACACTATCAACAAATTAATCTAAAAAAAGAAAAAGAAAGAAAAACCACAAAAACAAAAACTAAGCCAACAACTAGAACAGGAAAAGAGTTAGAGAAATGGACATCACATGGAGGCTTTTCAGTGGGGAGGGGGAAGGTAAAAATAAGGGTTAAAAGGTATGGGGAAGAAGAAGCATAATTGGTAGGTATTAAATAGATGGGGAGAAGTCAAAAATGGTATAGGAATCAGAGAACTCAAAGAACTTTTATGTATAACCCATGGAGATTAATTAAAGTGTGGGGAAAGCTGGAGGCTTGGGAGTGCAGGGTGGAGGCAGGAAAAAGGCAGGAAATTTTGGAAAACTGTAATAGCATAATCAATAAAATATACTTAAAAATGAACAAACAAGTGCTGGTGAAGTTTTGCAGAAAAGAGAAAGTTAGTACAGTGTTGGTGGGAATGCAGACTGTTGCTGCCATTTTGGAAATCATAATAGAATTTCCTCAAAAACCTATAAAGGAACTGCCTTTTGACCCAGCAATTCCACTGCTGGGATTACACCCTAAGTATCCTGAAACACCAATTCAAAAGAATCTATGCAAGCCTATGTTCATAGCAGTGTTATTTACAATAGGCAAGTGCTCGAAAATGCTTAAGTGCCCATCAGGAAATGAGTGGACCAAAAAACTGTGCTACATTTACATGATGGAAAATTATGCAGCAGCAAGAAAGGAGAAACTCCCACCCTTCAAGACAGCTTCGATTCAACTGGGAGTATTATGCTAAGTGAAATAAGTCACGTGATAAAAGAGAAATATCATATGATCTCACCTGTAAGTGGAACCTAATCAACAAAACAATCAAGTGAGCAAAATAGAACCAGAGACATAGAAATATTAATCATGTGATCGGGTCTGCTAGGAACCAGCCCCGCATAACAAAAAACACATTATAGCTCTTTACACTTAGTAAATTCCAAGGGTTTTAGGATGTTTATGCCAGTAAAGGAAATAAAGACTAAACACATTATTTCTTATAAATCACAGTATCACACTTGTTAAAGTTTTAATTGAACTTTAGCTTTAAAAATTAATATAAATCAAAATTAGTAATCAAGTTTAAATGTTCAAGGAAATTGGTTATCCCTATTTTATTCATTAGATACAGAAATTCAACAAAGTAAACCTTGAAGAAAATGCAAAGAATAATGAGTATCAGTGAGTATTTCTCACCCTACATCAAAATTCCTTTGGATGCTGAAGAACTTAATCCTAGTTTAAAGATGGCACATCATTGCCCTTTCCTAGAAGTAAAGTTAACACAGGTAATCATAGAAAGAGTAACAAATTTAAAACATTCTGTGCAACTAGAAAGAAATAACACTGTCATTTATTAAATATTTTTTCATCAATTAAATATTCACTGAGAACCAACCATGTGCTAACCACTGTGGTAAAGGCTGAAGATTTAACTAAACAAAAAGACAAGGTGAAGCAGCCTCTCCTTTCACAAACTTCAGTTTAGTTACAGTGAAAATAATTAAAATGCAGGTCGCATTTCAACATCCATAGGTAAATTATTTGCTTATCAAATTATTTTTATATAACTGAAATTTAATATGTGAAACCTCAACTAAAATTGGAGTCAAGAGGATCTGCAGAGGAAGCTCTCACACCCTACCACTCATGGTTAACTAAAAGAGAAAGAGGCAAGCCTTCCAATACTTACCAACCCCTACAGGAAGAAGGAAGATTTTATTCTTCCCTGGCAACAGGGGTAGTCAGTGAGAGACTATCAGAATCTAGTCAATGAAAAGCCACTACACTTTGAACTCTCAGTTTCCTCCAATGGAGTTTTTGTTTATGAAAGCTCCTCCCAACTTCCTCTTTCCTCTGTAAAAACAAGTCAACCCCTTTGCTCTCTAAACTTGTATATGATTTTGCTATAGCTTGCAGGTCACAGATTGCAATTCTTTGCTATTCCTTAATAAACTCATTTTTGCTCATAATATAACTTGTTTTTGAAATCAACATAATTTGGTGATCTGAAGTGGGATCCAGAGAAGACCACCAACTTCAAGGCTGGCTAACCAACAGGTGCTGATACCCAGAGCCCATACAGTACATTGTTTGCTCACTAACCCTGGACTTTGATGGTAAGCTCTTCTCTCTGCATTTTGGAATCTGCAGACTTTATTCAGGATCTGTTTGGAGTCCTTGTTTTTTCTGAGATTACTTCTTTGGCCTTTGGCCTTATTTCTTTTGAAACTGAGATGTTCCTATAGGAATTGTACATACTAGCCTTTGTTCCAATTCCTCTCAGAACTGGGGTATCCCTATTGGAATTGTGCCAACCTTTGTCCTGACTCTTTTGGGATTAGGCTCTTCCTATATATGGGAAGTATGCTATCTTTTGCCCTAGAGAAAAAGACCCCATCAGAGAAATGGGATCTCAGTCATCTAAATGTTTTAAGAGAAACACCCTTCAGTGACCCAGGTCAGTTAATGTTTTAAAACGGTGGTCCTTCTTCATGTGCATTTCAAACTTAATGGACCAATTTTAACCAAAAGCAGTCTAAAATAGGAAGAGCCATAATGGGGAACTTTCAAACTTCCTTAAATTACTTGTCTTAAAACTGAATTGGACAACCAATAAGTGTCAAAACAGTAAAATTCCTATTTTGATTCACATTTTGAGGCTTCCGAACAGTATCAGAAGTCCATAATTGCCTCTCTACAAAATACAATGTCTAAATTAACTGAGGCAAACAACTAAAGACAAACAAAATGGATTCTGGAGCCATGTGGTCCCCTCTCCAGGCTTCTTTGTCTCAAATTCTTCCCATGACATGTTTTTCTTTCCTTTCTGCAACAGCCCACCTCCTTTATATTCTCCAATACTCATTCTAATTATCTCACCAAACTTTCCTTTTCCCCATATCTCTACCTACTTTCTCTTTCTTTGAGCCTATCAGAACCTGTCCCTTTAAAGTTATCATCTGACCATCCTAATAAATCCTGAGTTTCTTATGATCTCTGAACTAAGGACAAATTGTGAGCCATATTTTTGGAACTTTCCTAAAATAGGGCCTGAACATTTCTCCTGCTGCAGGAAGATAAGACAGCAGTGGCAGGCCAAACCCACCTGAATTGGCAGTGGGTATATTGGGCTCTATGCACTCAGCCTCTGTCAGCATCCCAGCCATGCCCCAGTCTTGAAGAAAGGGCAAGCTGAGGGGTGGGGGAGCCCTCGCCACATTCCAGTTCCCCATCTATGACCCTTGGGGCCAGCAGGTGCCCTTTGTCTGGGGGTGGTTCATGCACTGCAGCAGTGTTACAGTTAAACAGTCTATCTGCAGAGCTAGGGAGTTTCCCCCATTGACCAGGATGGCCACAGGGGGAGGTTCTCATACTGAGCACATGGAAAGCTAGAGATATCAATGGATAGGGCCTCAGCATAAAGAACTAGTAAGATAATTGGATAATAGAAAATTCCTTCTGCCCCTTCCAGTACCAGATTGGGGGTGAGAGCAGGGAAAGGCAGGCACATGTGTGGTGGAAGTCGAAATGACACAGGGGGAGGTGCTGGACCAAAGAGGCTATCAACCTAGTCTGGGAAAAGAAGGGATTCTTTGTGGGGTGGAACCACCTGAAGCACACAAAAGTTTGGAAAGTTGATTGGTCATTTGGAAAAAACACCTGGCCTACACCTAAGCTACTATAATCCCAGGGGAACAAAGAGGCTTACTCTAGCTTGTGACCTGAACTCAGTGTACCCACACAGCTGAGGTGCACAAGCCTATTGTCTCCATATGCCAAATGGATTTAGCAGCCATGTGGCCCATGGCCTCTAGGAGGGAGCCTCTCACTCTCTTTCTGACCTGGTGATGTACTCACAGGTGTATTTCTGTGCTCTCTCCTGGGAGCACACAACCTTGTGGCCCTAGCAGCTGCATGGCCTGTGGGTGTGTGGGCTCTACACGCAGGCTCCAGGGGAGAGCCTGAAGTAAACAGCATCTGGGAACAAGCTAAGCTACCTAGATGGGGATTATGACTTCTTAGCAGCTGCCTGCAGGCTCAAAAGGACTATACTTTAAATTGGAGCAGGAACTCTGGACACTAGCTTTTGTCCTGGTCATGCTGAGGAGATAGGCTTTGAGACATGATTCTGCCCTTCTCCCAGATCATGGAGCACCTGAAGGAAACATTTTTCCCTTTGCACCAGCATCTGCCTCATGAGTTTTCTTTTTGTGGTGACAGGAAGCCAAACCCTTGTTTTTTGTCCAATTATAGCAGGGCAGTGCCAAACAGGGTCATCTCTAAGTCTGAGGTACCTACCCTGTACCATTAACCTGCTATTGTACTGGAGAATGAACCAGCCATAGTGAATGGCACCAAAGGGCATGGGAAAGGGGGTCAGCAGTCTCCTGCATTTCAGCATGATGTTTCCCCTACAGGTGGTCAATGGGAAGGGCCAGCCCACCTCCCTGGCCAGTGCCTAGTTTGGAGGCTCTGGTCTAGAGGACTGGCCTAGCTTGAGCGCCTGGAAAACCCCAAACCAGAACAGCTTCTCCTTCAACCCAAAACATACCTACAGCAAAGTGCTCACTTCATTTGAGTTCCAGAACAGTCTTTCTTTCTCCACAATCCTGGGTCCTGGGCTCAGAGGCAAGGGTGAGTGGAACACATACACTGTCTTTAGGAAAGACACAGGTGTTGCCACCTTAATTCAGGCTGGTTTGTTCCCCAGAAAGCTGGCCCTCAGCATCCCTGGACCACTGGCACCACTATGTAATCAAGGTTTTGTATCAGTATTAACCCTCCTACCCCAGTTATGTACCAAGAGCATTGGATAGCAGCTTGGGCTACAATACAAGAAAGTACAGCAGGTGCTGCCAGGACTCCCATCCTCAGTGTACCCACCCAGCTCATGTGATAACTATGGCAGGGACACCAACTCCTACCCATTTACCGAGACCCCCAGCAGTGCCTACCTGAACACCTTCTACATGGCAGATGGCAGCCTGTACCACTTAGACAGTTTCTGGAGCTCCCCAAGCCAGGAGATCTTTCAGCCCATACGGGGTAAGGGATAGTTCCCCCAGTCCTCTCACCAGGTGGCAGCAGCTCCATGGGCAGTGGCAGTGGTGGCCAGGTTTGAGTCTGCACCAGCATGAGCACGTGTGCCACCAGCAGCACAGCACAGAGGTGAACTTCTGGCTCCTGGCACTGTCCACTTTCTCAGTCCCAACAGCCACCTATGGAAGCACTGCCAGCCACATGTCCCATTTGAGAAGGAATAGTTGACAGCCTCATGGGCTCCTGAGGGACCAGGACCAGCAGAACAAAGGACAGCCCTTGAAAGGCATTGGTCCCATATCACTAAAGCAGTAACTTCTGGTCCAACCTCTTGACCCCTGTGTGTTTCCCCCATGGCCTGGCAGAGACATCACAGTGACACCAAGCAGGGTTCCTTGGTGCCTTATTGCCCAGCTATGACAGGGATCTCCACAGCCTTCATAACAAGATGAAAGATTACCTAGAGGAGCCCATGTACTTTACAGCCACACCTGAGGTACCCACTGCAAAATTTACTCAATGCTGCCTGGCCAGTGGACACTGACCTTGAGTTTTTCTGACCCCATCATGCCACTGGGTTGGCAGCACACCATCTGGCTTGGAGGCAGCCATTCAAAGGATGACCAATGGGAAGTGGCAGCCTTATGTACAACCATACGACTCTCCCCAGCAGCAGCAGTCCAGTGCACTCCTTGACCTCTCTCATCAGCCCCACTTCTACAGTGGACTTGCCACATGGGTGCCATCAAGATCAAGCTGGAGGAGGAGGAAGAGGAAAACATGTAGGTAGCCAACAACTTGGAGGAGAAGAAAGAGCATAAAGAACTGAGACAAGTGAACATCTAACATATGGTTTATCCAGGAAAATGTTTCATGTGCAACTGAAAAGAATGTATATTCTAAAAAAAAAAAATGTATGTTCTGCGGCTTTGGGATGAAATGCTCTTAAAATGTCCATTAAATGCAGCTGGTCTACGGACAACTTCCTGAGACACAGCTCTACCACAAAGCTCTGTCGGTACCTGGCAAATGACAAGCCTTGGTGTACCCTGGGACTTTTGCTGAGTAGCCTCAGACCCAGCACTGGCACTAAGTTTGAAGTTGTATCAATCTCAGAACCACTTGCCCCTACCTACTGACTTACTGAGAACCTACATCTTGCAATTTGATACCACCAGAGGCTCTTTCAGTGATCAAGCCTAATAGGCACCTGGCAGGAAAGGAAGGTGGACATGGATCTTGGGGTGCATTGGACCTGTTGTCAACATGCCCTGGGGCTTGGTGCTGGTGGAAGCTTGGCTTGGTGTACAGTATAGTCTTTTCCATATAACCCTAGGTTCAGCAGAGGCAGCAACAAACTGTAGATTGCTTTGTAGCTCCGAAAAGGTTGCTCAAGGGCAGTCACGGGCAGCATCTGCTATTTCCCCCCACCAGAGTCCCTTATAAGAGGGCCCAGAAACAACATACACATAGGTGAGATTCAAACAATGTCGAAGCTGCACAAGTGCCATATTCAAATGGAGATCTTGGCAGGCACCAGAAACTGCTGAGGCAAATTCCACTACATGTGGTCAGCACCAGCACAGCAGCTCATCCACTAAGGTCAGGGCTGATCCTCATAGTCAGGCAACCTGAGGGTCAACCCTACACACGGACAGACCAATAGCAATCAAGACTCAATTACAACAGGATTCACATAACTCACACAAAGGATATTTCTGGAGAACCCAGCTCATGTGATCAAGGAGACCACGTCACTGGGACCAACAGGACACCTACTATCTAAGGCCACACTACAAGACTGGGAGACATAGCAGATCTACCTAGTACACAGAAACAAACAGAGAGGCAGCCAAAATGTGGAGACAAAGAGACATGCCCCAAATGAAACACAGGAGAAATCTCCAGAAAAAGAACTAAATGAAACAGAGGCAAGCAATCCCTATGAGACATAGATTTCAAAACAATAGTTATAAGGATGCTCAAAGAACTTAGTGAGAACTTCAATACAGTAATGACAAGTATAAAAAAGACATAAAAACCATAAATAGAACCAGTCGAGCATGAGAATACAACATCTGAAATGAAGTATACACTAAAAGGAATAAAAAGTACCTTAGATGAGTGAGTGATTTGGAAGACAATTTCACAGAAAACTTCCAGTCAGAGCAGCAAAAAGGAAAAACTTTTAAAACATAAGCATAGTTTGAGAGACTTTTGGAATAATATGAAGTGTAACAATAGGTGCATCATAGGAGTACCAGAAGGAGAAGAGAAGACCAAGGGATTGAGACCCCTATTTGAATAAATAATAACAGAAAACTTCCCTAACTTGGAAAAGTAAAAAGACACATGAGCCCAGAGAGTGCAGACAGTCCCACACTAAGACACCTTAGAATTAAAATGGTAAAGGTTAAAGACAGAGAGAATCTTAAGAGAAGCAAGGGAACTATCATAAGACTGACAGCTGCTTTCAGGCCAGAAGAAGTTGGCATGAAATATTTAAAGTGATGAAAAGCAAAGACCTACAACCAAGACTTCTTTACCTAGTAAGGCCACTCTTTAAAACTTTAGAAGAATAGTTTCCAAACAAAATAAAAGCTAATGGGGTTCATTATCACCAAACCAGTATTGCAAGAAATATTAAAGATTCTTATTTAAGAAGAAAAGAGGGACATAGTTATAAAAAATAAAATGGCAATCAATACTTACCTATCAACAATTGCTTTAAATGTAAATGGCTTAAATGCTCTAATAAAAAAAGATGTAAAGTAGCCAAACAGATAAGAAAACAAGATCCATATATATACTGTCTACAAGGGACTCACCTCAGAAAAAAAGACACACATAGACTAAAACCAATGGGACTGAAAAAGATATTTCACACAAATGGAAATGAAAAAAAGCTGGGATAGTAGTATTTATGTCAAACAAAATAGACTTGAAAACACAGGCAATAATAACTGGCAAAGAAGGACACTATATAATGATAATGGGATCAATCTAACAAAAGGATTTAACCCTTGTAAAGATTTATGCACCAAATATTGAAGCACATAAATATATAAGGAAATTTTGATGAACATAAAGGGATAGACAGTAATACAGTCATAATAAGAGATTTTAACATCCTATTGACATCAATGAATAGATATTCCAAATGAAAAATCAACATGAAAACAGCAGGCTTAAATGACACTCTAGATTAGATAGATTTAATCTTCAGATATCTTCAGAGCATTTCAACCTCTAAGCAGCAGAATATGTATTCCTTTAAAGTGTACATAGAACATTTTCTTAGACCACATATTAGGACACAAAACAAGTCTAAATAAATTTCAGAAGATTGAAGTCTTATATTAAACATCTTCTTTGATTGTAATAGTATCAAATTAGAAATAAATCACAAGAAAAATACTAAAGAACACACAAATACATGGAGGCTAAATAACATGTTACTAAACAATGAATGGGTTAACAATGAGATCAAGGAAGAAATCAAATCATACCTTGAGACAAATGAAAAGAGGAATACCACAACCCAAAATCTATGGCACACAGCAAAAGCAGTCCTAAGAGGGTAATTTATAGCATAAGAAGCCTATGTCAAGAAACAAGAAAAATGTTAAATGAACAGTTTAATCTTACACTTCCATAAAGTAGAAAAAATAACAAACAAAGCCCAAAATGAGTAAAAAAGAAAAAAAGAATCAGAGCAAGAATAAACAAAATAGAGTCTTAAAAAACAGTACAAAAGATGAATGAAAACAAGAGCTGGTTCTTTAAAGAGATAAACAAGATTGATGAAACTTTAACCAGATTCAGCAATAAAAAAGAGAGAAAGCATATAAATAAAATCAGAAATGAAAGAGAAGTAAAAACTGACACCACAGAAATACAAAGGATTATTTTTAAAATATTACAAACAACTATGTGCCAAAAAATTGGACAGTCTGGAAAAGAATGGATAAATTTCTAGAAATATACACTCTCCAAAAACTGAACCAAGAAGAAATAGAAAATTTTAACAGACAGATTATAGCTAACAAAATTGGACCAGTAATCAAAAAACTTCCAAAAAACAAAAATCCTGGACCAGATGTTTTCACAGGTGATTGACTATCCTTCTCAACCTATTTAAAAAAATTAGGAGGGAGACTTCTAATCTCATTTTACAAAGCTACCATTATCCTAATTCCAAAAGCAGATAAAGGCACTACAAAGAAAGAAAATTGTAGGCATAGATGGAAAAATCCTAATTAACATATTAGCAAACTTAATCCAGCAATACATTAAAAAGATCACACTGCTAGATTACAAGGTTTCTACCTCTATAATGCAAGGTTGGTAGAATATTTGCACATTAATTAACATGATACACCACATAAACAAAACAAAATGAAGAATAAAAATCCTGTGATCATGGCCACCATCCCTCTCTTGTTTGCACTTTCTCTCTGTCATCAAAAGTATACTTTAGCCTTTTGCTTGAATAAACCTTGTTGCTGTAACTTAAACATCTCCTATGGACATGTCCGTGAATTCTTTCCTGTGACGCCTCAGAAGAACCTACTTTGCCCAGCAACAGATTTTGTGACCGTGACGGAACCAGGGGGAGCCATGGTTGTGGAGAATCCCGAAGAAGGAATCCGTGAGTACACATACGCTCTTGGAGACTAAACGTTCTTCTTCAGACAAGAAAGCCCAGAATCCAAAACCAGTAGAATTAAAGATAAGTAATAGTTATGCATTTTTAATTTCAGATATTCCTTTTCTTTCTCGTACTCTGGGGAGCTCTAGCAATTTTGCCCATTTCTCTTGTAGGATAAGTTAGCCTGCCTGGTCTGGACGACTGGAGCAACCACTCTTCACAACCTATTTAGCTCCAGTCGTGACGGCCTGCCTTGGCCACATTTTTCTTCTTCCTGTTCTCCCCTGATTCAAGGTATCACCAGTACACCCCTTAACCCCATTGCAAAAGGGACCTTAGGTTTTCTTAATAACACTGTTTGCAATCATTCTTGCTGGGTCTGCATTTAGCCCCAGATCACCAAGGCCTTTCCAGCACCTGTGTTCGTATTGGCCACTCAACCCACATACCTTTCTTTACAAATGTCCGGTGTTTGGTGACCTAGCTTGGTTGACCAGCCTTACAAGTGTGCCAAGTTCTTCCATCAACTGATAATGACTGAATTAGATCAATTACCCAACCCCACTTACATACCCCTAACAATACCCCTACCTTCTCCATAGCCCAGATCCCCAAGAACACTATTTCCCAATATGAGTAAAGTTGAATGAAACCCTTTAGGGTCCAGTCTAGGTAGTATTAAGAAAGACTTGTGTTCCTTGATATTCTAAAGAGACCCAGATCCACCCTTCATCCTCTGTTTAAAAAAATATGGTTGAATTTTCTTTGATACTAAGAAACCTATCCTGACCAGTCCTAGACTAGTCAAAGCCTAGAAAATTAAGGTTCCACAGTATCAAAAAGAATGCCCCTGATTTTGCCACAATTTTCCAATTTTGTTGTTGACAGCTTACTTGGAGCAGTACTTTCTTTTATGACTACACCTACACAATAAGCAAAAGACTTTCTCTTAAAACAATAATCAACACTTTTACACATTCTTTTGGCAATTCTCTTGAAACACCCTATTCTGGGAAACATCAGGAGAAAGTAAACAACCTACCACCTGACATTAGTGTCTTCCCGCTATAGCACTAGGATCCACAAAATGCACAGCAAAGGGAGGTTATGGAGGAATTGCCCGTGTTGGGTCAAATGAGGTAACTGACATCTTTACCCTACCTTACAACCTAGCCTACAACCCAAGATGGGAATTTTCTTCCTATATGGCAATACTATTTACCAATCATTCACACCTGGGTGGAAAGGGCTTTGCACCTTAAGCCATCTTCTCCCAGATGTAACTCTTTTAGACCAGCATTATTGACATAGCTCTTCAGAAGTGAGTGGTCACCTTCTGCTTTTGGTTGCTCTGGGAGTCGCTTCTGTAGTGGGGAAGGGAATAGGTGACTTAATTAACTCCCACCTAGTCTCTGAGAGATGGTCTAAAGAACTTGGACAATTTTTCAAAGATGTAACTAAAACTTTAGACACTCTTAATTCCTAATTTAATTCCCTAGCAGGAGTAGTTCTCTGTGGGTGTTAGCGGACAGGCTCTGCCCACAGAGCTCCCTCGGAGCCATTGTGGATGAGACTAAATCTACCAAGACATGATCTGCTTGGGGAGGGAAGGTGACCAGTCTTTTAGAGGAGAAAGGTCCTAAATATTTCCTTTCCTGTGTTTTTATTGAGTTCAGCTGACACAGAGATACATAGTATGTATGTAAAGCTCATCAACTAATGTCCAAAACGCTACAGTCATGAAAAACTGACATCACTTACAGATAATAGTTTGAGAAACACAGGGGTTGTCTCTGATCAGGGTTGGCTTTAGCTCAAGTGTCTGTTTCATAGCAACCTGGCAGAGCAAGTCTCAAAGGAAACAATGTATATTCTTTTTTTGGCAAGATTTGCCCCTAGGGAGCAGTCTGTTCCAATACAAGGTTGCAGCTGCCTCTGGCATAGTTCCCAGGCAGTCAGGCAGGGAGAGCAAAGAAGCCAAGAGATTAGAAGACTTTTACAGAAAGCCTGAGGACTCAGGCTATGATAAAGCCAAGGGGTGAGGGTCTTTCTTCCCCTTCTCTGAGGAACCCTAAGTCATTCCCTGATGGACCATCACCACTGTGCCTGTCTTAGGTTGCCCCTCCCCTTTTAAGGAGTCTTACCCATCGTCGGCTAACCAGCCATCCACCCAGGCCGAGCAGGGGGAAGTGAGGGAGGCAAGGGCTGTGATCTGCCAGGAGGAAATGTTCTGTCTCCTAAGTGGCTCATGTCCCCAAGGCCTTTTCGCACAGCTCTAGCTGTGGGACCCTTATTTTCCATCAATGAGGCTACAGTCCCTGAAACCAGGCAGGACAGCTCCCAATAGTTCTCCAAAACTGAAAGACTCCTCCACCCAAGGAAGAACATATGCCCTAATCTAGGAAGAAGGCTGCTTCTATGTAAACCTATCTGTAATCCAATAATAGAGAAGATGTTTAAAAAGTCTCAAAGACAGGACCAAGCTACTCCAAGAGGATGGTCAAATACCATGGATCCCTACCCATATAGTCAATTAAATCCTTCGATTTTTAGTCCCTTTTCCTATCATTATATTATTCCTAATCTTTGAGCCTTCCATCCTTAACATCTACATAAAATTAGTATCCTCCCATGTAGAAGCTGTCAATCTACAGATGTCCCTACAACGAGAATACCAACTTGTTTAACAGCGCCATTTTCTGGACATTACATATGCTGTTTTCCAAGAAGAACAACAAATTAATCCCAACTCTTCACCTAAATATCAACACCCTTCCCCGTCCCCATAAAGGATACCCTCCTCTCTTGGCTTCCTTCTTCCTTCGTCAGATAGCAAGAATCTCTGGGCCCAGGGATAGGCAGGAGCTAAGGACCTTGACAGCAAGCAGAAGCAACAGAAGACGAGACTTCCATTCATTTACCATTGTAAGACTTCAAGAGCTTAGAATTCTTGAAGTGGGATATGTTAGAGTAGACAGTTAGATATTAACAAGAGAGGAAGGAGTGAACAGAACAAAACAGGTAACTAGACAGGTAAATAGCTTTTGCAGTCACCCAAGGGAGTAATCAACATTGTTTTTACCAATTTAACAGGTTGCAAAGGAAAAAAGACCACAAACACCCTGAGACAAGGGAGGGGATAGAGAGGGAGTACAGGGAATTCCTTTTACTAGTGCATGGACAGTAGAAGCCAAAATGATAAACCAGAATGATAGCCATAAAAAAGGGAAGGCACAAGCACAAGCCCAGGAAAATCCAGGAGAGAGATTAAATGGTTTGAAAAGAGCTGCTCTTTTGTAACCCAAAGAAATAGAAAAAAGGTCACACAAAGACCTCAGGGCATTCTCTCTCTCTCTCTCTTTCTCTGAGTGTACTTTCCACTTTTTCCTTAATAAACCTTGCCACTGTAGCTCAAAAAATACTATTATATCAATAGATACAGAGAAAGCTTTAGGCAAAATCCAGCACCCATTTATAATAAAATCTCTCATCAAAATGAGAATAAAGGGAACTAATATATTTCAATATAATAAAGGTCATACATGACAAACCCTAATATTATACTCAATGAGGAAAAACTAAAAGTATTTCCTTATGATCAGGAACAAGACAGGTATGGCCAATTTCACGACTCTCACTTAATATTGTACTAGAAGTTCTAGTGACAGAATCAGACAGAAAGAAGAAGTAAATGGCATTCACACTAGAAAGGGAGAAGTAAATATGTTATTATTTGCAGATGACATGATACTGTACATAAAGAACCATACAAATTTCACCAAAAAAGTACTGGAACTAATTAATAAATACGGTAAGTAGCAAGATACAAAATAAATATCCAGAAATTGATTGCATTTTTATACACCAATAATGACCCATCAGATTTTTTATTTTTTAAATATATTTTATTGATTATGCTATCACACTTGTCCCAATTTTTTCTCCCCTTTATTCCCCTCTACTATGTACCCTCACCACCCACCAGGATCCCCTCACCTTAGTTCATGTCCATAGGTTGTACATATAAGTTCTTTGGCTTCTCTATTTCCTACACAATTCTTTTTTGTTGTTGTTCAAGTCTAGTTGGCTCCATTTTCACCCCACCCATCCCCGCCTCCCACTCTCAAACCTACCCCCTTTGGCTTTGTTCATGTGTCCTTTATACATGTTCCTAGATAGGCCTTCCCCTATCATCCCTCTCTGGTTAGTCATATTGTTCTTTATTCAATGTCTCTGGTTGTATTTTGCTTGCTTGTTTGTTTTGTTGATTAGGTTGCACTTTATCTGCCCTTCCATTCTAAATTATTGCTTTGCTGGATAAAGTAATCTTGGATGTAGGTCCTAGCCTTTCATGACTTAGAATACTTATTTCTAGCCCTTCTTGCCTACAAGGTTTCTTTTGAGATATCAGCTGATAGTCTAATGGGAACTCCTTTCTAGGTCTCTTTTTCTCTCACTGCTTCTAAGATTCTCTCCTTCTCTTTCATCTTGGGTAATGTAATTATGATGTGCCTTGGTGTGTTCCCCCTTGGGTCCAACTTCTTTGGGACTTTCTGAGATTCTTGGACTTCCTGGAAATATGTTTCCCTTGCCAGATTGGGGAAGTTCTCCTCCATTATTTGTTGAAATACATTTTCAATTTGTTGGTCTTCCTCTTTTCCTTCAGGCACCCCTATGATTCAGATGTTGTAACCTTTAAAGATGTCCTGGAGGTTCCTAAGCCTCTCCTCATTTTTTTTTTTTAATTCTTATTTCTTCATTCTTTTCTGATTGGATATTTCTTTCTTCCTTCTGCTCTGAACCCTTGATTTGAGTCCTGATTTCCTTCCCATCGCTGTTGGTTCCCTGTAGATTTTTCTTTATTTCACATAATGCAACCTTCATTGCTGCCTGGGTCTTTTTTATGCTGTTGAAGTACCTAGTGAGTTCCTGGAGCATCCTGACAACCAGTGTTTTGAACTGTGCATCTGATAGGTTGGCTATCTCTTTGTCACTTAGTTGTAGTTTTTCTGGAGTTTTGATCTGTTCTTTAATTTGGGCCATATTTTTGTCTCGGTGTGCCTGTTACATAGCAAGGAATATAGACTGAGGTGTTCACCAGGGCAGAACAACCTATGACATTGTGTTGTGACACTGTATGTTGGACAGGGGTCCAAGAGGGAACAGTGCCACTTGCTCTGGTCTCTGCCGGTTTTTCAGTCACCTCCCCTGTTACCCAAAATCAAATTGAGCCCTTCTGGTGCTGATTCCCAGGTGGGTGGGTTTGTGTACATTCTAAGATCTTGTGGGTCTCTCCAACAAATTCTCCTGTGAAGCTGGGAGTTTCTCCTGCTGCTGTCTCAGCCCCCAAAGGTGTTTTCGGTCAGAGGCTTTCAGGCTTTATTTTCCAGTACTGGAACTCTGGATTGTGTGGTCTGTCTCGCTCCCCAGTTGTTCCTCCCAGGTTATCTGCAGGTGAATGTGGGACCACCCAGTCTGCAATCTACCACCTTGCCAGTCTGCCCCACTGCTGCCTTGCCCGCCCTGGTCCTCTCCACCTGGCTGCCTGTCTCCGCCCCTCCTGTTGGTCTGGATGAATGTTTCTTTTTTAACTCCTTGGTTGTCAGACTTCCATGCAGTTCAATTTCCTGTCAGTTTTGGTTGTTTTTTGTTTATTTTGTTTTGTTTTTAAATTTGTTGTTGTCCTTCTTTTGGTTGTGCAAGGAGGCACAGTGCAGCTACCTATGCCTCCATCTTGGCTGGACTAAAGTGTTTTTCTTTTTCCTATGTCTTTCATAAATGCTATTGGGATTTTGATGGGCATTGCATTACATCTGTATATTGCTTTAGGTAACAAAGCCATTATAACTATATTGATTCTTCCAATGCATGAGAATTGAATATATTTTCATTTCTTTGTCTGCTTCAAATTCTTTCAATAACATTGTTTACTTTATATTTCTTGGTTTATCACATTGTTTGTTAGCTTTATCTATATGCATTTTATTTCTTTTGTTCTTATTGCACATAATTTTTTTCTTTCCTGAAATTTCATTGTTCATATATAAGAATGCAGTGTATTTGTATATACTTATTTTGTTTCTACTTGTTTCCTTGGTAGAGTCTTTAAGATTTTTTACATAAAGAATCAGGCCATCAACAAAAAGTGACAATTTTACTTCTTCATTATTAATGTAGATGCCTTTTATTTGTTTCTCCTGTCTGATTGCTCTGGCTAGGACTTTCAGTACTATGTTTAATAACAGTGTAAGAATGGGCGTTCTTTTTTTCCTGATCTTAGAGGAAAGTCTTTTATTTTTCATCATTGAATATGATATTAGCTTAAGGTTTCTCAGATGGTCTTTATTATGTTGAGGTATTTTCCTTGGTCAGGGAGATAGAGGACAGAGATCTAATTAATGCCATTTGTGCCAGGCAAACCCAAGGATGAATAAAGTCAGGGGGACAAGTAACACAAACCTGACTACAGCCATATATACCCAAGATAAAAGTAAAGCAGTGAAACTCTATACTCCCCTATATGCCCATTTTGATATATCAACATTTTAAAAATGCATCTAGAAAGCTGAGGTATTTTATTGACTCTTTTAATCATTAATGAATGTTATCACATGCTTTTTCTTCATGTATTGATATATGATTTTTATGTTTTATTCTTTAATGTAGTGTATCACATTGATTAATTTGCATATTTTAAACCATCCTATGCCTCTGGACTGAACCCCACTTAATCGTAATGTTGTATTCAGTTTTCTAATGTTTTGTTTAGGATTTTTGCATCTGCACTGATCAGATGTATTGGTCTGTACTCTGTGTTGTCTTTGTCAAGTTTTCGCCTCAAGATAATGTTGGTTTCATAAAATGAGTTAGAAATTATTGCCTCTTATTCAATTATAGAGTTAAAGTAGGACAGATATTAAAACTTTTTTGAATATCTGGTAGAATTCCCTAGTGAAGTCATCTGGTACTGAACTTTAACTTTTCAAAAGATTTTTGATGTTCCAATGTTCTTACTGTTCATCAATCAATTTAGATTTTTCCATTTTTATGGGAGAATTGGATTCAGTTTAGGAAGGTTATATATTTCTTAAAACTTGTCCATGTTTTTCTAGGTTATCCAATTTGGTGGTATATAGGTTCTAATAGTATACTTACATAGTTCTTTGTATGTCTCAGGTGTCTGTTGTAAATTTTTTCACTCTATTTATTTGAGTTTTTCTTTTTTTTCGTAGTGAGTCTAGCCAGAGGTTTGTCTATTTCATTAATTTTATCAAAGAACCACTGTTATTTCATCATGTTTTCTGTTATTTTATTATTCTCTATTTCATTGAATTTTGTTCTATTTTTTATTTCTTTCCTTCCTTTTACTAACTTTGGGGTTTGTTTATTCTTTTTTTAACTCTTTATTTTATTGATTATGCTATTACAGTTGTCCCATTTTCTCCCTTCACTCTCCTCCACCTTGCCCACCCCCTCCCACCCACATTCCCCCCTTTAGTTCATGTCCATGTGTCATAAGTTCTTTGGTGTCTACATATCCCATACTATTCTTACCCTCACCCTGTCTATTTTCTACCTACTGCCTATGCTACTTATTCTCTATATTTTTCCCCCTCTCTCCTCCTCCCACTTCCCTGTTGCTAACCCTCCATTTGATGACTTTTTTATTTACTGTTCATATTTTTAATCTTCATTTTCTTAGGTAAGTCCCTTTAACATTTCATATAATAAGGGCTTGGTGATGATGAACTCCTTTAACTTGACCTTATCTGAGAAGCACTTTATCTGCCCTTCCATTCTAAATGAAAGCTTTGATGGATAGAGCAATCTGGGATGTAGATCCTTGCCTTTCCTGACTTGGAATACTTCTTTCCAGCCCCTTCTTGCCTGTAAAGTCTCTTTTGAGAAATCAGCTGACAGTCGGATGGGAACTCCTTTGTATGTTACTGTCTCCTTGTCTCTTGCTGCTTCTAGGATTCTCTCCTTCATTTTTACCTTAGCTAATGTAATTCTGATGTGCCTTGGTGTGTTCCTCCTTGGGTCCAACCTCTTTGGGACTCTCTGAGCATCCTGGACTTCCTGGAAGTCTATTTCCCTTGCCAGATTGTGGAAGTTCTCCTTTATTATCTGTTTAAATAAGTTCTCAATTTGTTGCTCTTCCTCTTCCCCTTCTGGTACCCCTATAATTCGGATGTTGGAACGTTTAAAGGTGTCCTGGTGGTCCCTAAGCCTCTCCTCATTTTTTTGAATTCTTGTTTCTTCATTCTTTTGTTTGGTTGTTCCTTTCTTCCTTCTGGTCCACTACACTGATTTGAATCCCAGTTTTCTTCCCTTCACTATTGGTTCCCTGTACGTTTTCCTTCATTTCTCTTATTGTAGCCTGCATTTGTTCATCTAATTTATGACCAAAGTCAACCAATTCTGTGAGCATCCTCATCACCAGTGCTTTGAACTGTGCATCTGATAGGTCGGCTATCTCTTGGTCACTTAGAAAAATTGGCTCTGAGGCTTCCAATTCTGTTTGAGCCATCTTTTTTATTTTTTACTTTCCTTTGGTCTGGTTGCAGGTGTTATGTATGGGCGGCACAGCCTTAGGTGTTCACCAGGGTGGGGCAACCCAGTGGCTGGGTTGTGATGTTGTATGTGGGGTCGGGGTCTGAGAGGGAACAATGGTGTCTGCTCGGCTCTCTCTAGGACTCCAGTCCCCTCCACTGCCTCCAACAAGCAAATTGGGCCTTTCCAGTGCTGGCTGCCGGCTGGGTGGGCTTGTGCACCCTCTAGGACTCTGTGGGTTTCCCCGAGAAGTCTCCTCTGAGGCTGAGAGAATCTCCTCGCCTCAGCGCCCAGTCGGTGCTCTTAGGCTTTGTTTCCCAGCAGTGCTGGGTCCCTGGCCTGTGCGGTCCGTGCCACTGCTTGTTTTCGGTTAGTTTGCGTGTGAATGTGTGGCTGCGGACAGCCAGCCACCCTACGCCCCTCACTGGGTTTGCTCGTTGCCTCCCGCGCCCGGTGTCTGCCACCAGTCCGTCAGCTGCCTTCTGCACCCTGCGTGCCCATGTCTGCCAGCCAGCGCTTCTTCCCACCGGGACCCCTCTCTGCAGTCCTCCGACTCTGCCCCTCCTTACCGATCTGGATGTACGGTAGTCCGACTTCAGTTCATTTCTCTCTGTTCTCGTTGTTTTTTTGTTTCTCAATTTTTGTTGTCCTTAGCTTTGGTTGCTCGAGGAGGCACAGTGCGACTACCTCTGCATCCATCTTGGCCGGAAGTCCTCGGGTTTTGTTTATTCTTTTTCTTTATTTAGTTTTTAAGATAAAAAGTTAGGTTATTTGAGTTTTTTTTCTGTTTATTGTTGTAGGCCTGCAATGATATAAACTTTCCTCTTATTATTGCTTTTGTTTTGTCCCCCACATTTTGATTTGTTATAGTGTCATTCTCATTTCTCTCTATGTATCTTTTGATCTCTTAATTCTTCTTTGACCCATTCATTGTTTAGTAGCATGTAGTTTATTCTCGACATATTCGTGGTCATTCCCACTTTATTTGCAGTTGATTTTCAATTTCAACACATAGTGGTCAGAAAATGTGCTTGGTATGATTTTGAGGCATGATACCAAGAAAATTGGATAACTCCTTGGCAAGTGCAATGGGGAAACCAAGAGAAGATAATTAAACAAGACCAAACAATTTGATGAATTTATAGCTACCTAAAGAATTCACAAGACCTCATCTTCACTAACCAAGGACACGTAAGAACAAGTGGTTTGTACCTCTCCTCCCTGACTACAGAATTGATAGTTTAAGTCAACCTGGCCAGGGAGATGGAGGACAGAGATCTAATTAATGCCATTTGTGCCAGGCAAACCCAAGGATGAATAAGGTCAGGGGGCAAGTAACACAAACCTGACTACAGCCATATATACCCAAGATAAAAGTAAAGCAGTGAAACTTTATACTCCCCTATATGCCATTTTGATACATCAACATTTTAAAAATGCATCTAGAAAGCTGATGAATATTCTGCTAAAACCCTCCCCTAAGATTCTCACCTGCAAAAGAGAGCTAGAATGCCTCAAGACAAGGGATGCTGAAATGGGTTCTCTCAGGGGCACACTCATGTCTCTTTTCAAACATCAATTTTTTACTTTCTTCTGAAATATAAGGGTCTCAAAGAGACTTGCAACCAGGAAAGCAATGGGTAGCAATAGCTAATCCCTGATTTTGTCTCGAAGGCTCCCTTCTTCTCTGACTTTTCAGTGAGCTAACAGCAGCCCTGCTTTAGCTCACTTCTTTTCTGTAACATTTCTAGGGAGCCAATGCAGAGCACTGCCTAGGATCTCTCCTATTGCTGCTTCTACATTAAGGTCCTCCTTAGTTTCATTGTTCCTAGCTTTAATAAATCTATTCTGAGAATCAGCTGGACTCATACATGAAGTAAAGAACTTATACACTACAGACTGGCCCAAGGCAGACCCACTTTGAGGCAAGCCCCTTTTCTATTTTTTAAAAGATTTTATTTATTTATTTTTAGAGAGGGGGAAATGAGGGAGAGAGGGAGGGAAACAATGATGTGAGAAACATTAACTGTTTGCTTCTCAAACGCTCCCTGACTGGGGAATGAACCTGCCACTCAGGCATGTGCTTTGACTGGGACCAGCAACCTTTTGCTTCCCTGGAGGACACTCAACCAACTGAGCCATACTGCTCAGGGCTGAGCCCAGTCCCTTTCCACTGATAATTTCAGTCTTCTTCCATGTCTTGAGGCAAGTTTTGTGCCTCAACATATGGTCTATTATTGAGAATGTTCCATTTGCACTAGAAAAGATTGTATATTCTAGTGTTCTGAGATCCAAAACTTTGTCATTATCAATTATGTCCACTTGGTCTGATGTGTCACTTAAGCCAATATTTATTTACTGAATTTCAGTATTAATGATTTATCCATTGATGTCAATGGGATATTTATGTCTTCTATATAATTGTGTTTTTATCAGTTTCTCCCTAAAGTTTAGTAAGTCATTGCTTTATATATTTTGGTGTTCCTAGGTTGGGTATATATATTAATAACTGTTATGTCTTTTTGGTGTATTGTATCCTTTATCAGTAAAAAAGGGTCAATTTTTTTAATCCTGTTATCTTTCCAAATTTGAAATTTATTTTTACTGATATAAGTTCAGCTACACCGACTTTTCCCTAGATGCCACTTGCGTGGAATATTTTTTACCCTTTCACTTTGAGTCTAGGTTTGTCTTCACACCTGCACATGTGTCTCCTGAAGGTAGCATATAATTATTTCTTTTAATGCATCCTGCTACTCTATTGCTTCTTATTGGTGAGTTTAGTGCTCATATTTAGGGTTATTATTGATGTATGAGGATTATCTATAGCTATTTTATCTTTTGTTTTCTGGTAGTTCTGTGTCTCCATTGTTTCTTTTCTCTTGTGTATTTGTTATTTCAGTTTGGTGGTATACTTTCTTTTTTAACAAATTTCTTTGTCTTTGTGTCATGTATCTGAGTTCAAGATTTTGTTACCATTGGGTTAATGCAAACAAAAGTTTCATATATACAGTAGTCCATTTTCTTCTGACTGCATCTACTTCCATTTACCTCTTCAAGGTCTGTTGTTTTTCTTCCCCTTTATCGTTTTGTTCCCACAAACTATTCCTTTTTATGCTGTGCATTCATTTCCAAATTTCAGTAGGTGTTTTAAAATTTCTACCTCTTTTAACCTTTATGTTATATTTAAGGGTATAATTCTCTATTCTATACAAGGTTTGCAGTTTCCTGCTTCTGTCTGTTACTCATCTTACTCACTGTTTTGTATTCATTTGTATTTTTCTTCAGGTAGAAGAGCACCTTTAAAATTGTTTGTAATGCAGCTAGTGATGGTAAATTTTCCCAGCCTCTGCATGTTTGGAAAGGCACTTATCACTCCTCCATATCTAAAGGACAGCTTCTCTGGATGTACTGTTCTTGGCTGGTGATTTCTCTCCTTTAATAGTTTGAATATTTGATTTCACTCTCTCCTAGCTTTTAGGGTTTCTATTGAAAAATCTGATAATAATCTAATGGTACTTTCTTCACAGTTACTGTTTTCCCTGGATGTATTGAAAATTCTCTGGCATTACTTTTTGACTGTTTTAATATGATGTGTTTTGGAGAATTTTTTTTTTTAAGTCAGATATACTACCATTGTGCAATAAGGTCCCGGAGAAGGCTTTTTCGGACTAAGATAGTTAGGTGTTCTGTTATCTTCTTGGATGAGGATCCGGTTTTTTCCCATAGATTTATAAATTACTCATATGTTTGAATTGTTTCTCTGTTCCATTCTCATACTTTTCTCCTCTTGTAAACCTATTATTTTTATATTGTTCTTTCTAATTTGGTCAGAGCTCTTAAGTTCTGTGGGGAGTTTTTTTTTTTTATTTTTCTCTCTCTTGCACTCAAGTCATTTCTAGATTTCCATTTCATTATCACCAATTCTTTCCTCCATCTGGTCTGCTCTATTACCCAAACTTGCGAGTTTATTCTTCATCTCATATACAGTGGTCTTAAGTTCCAGAATTTGTTTGGTTCTTTTTCATAGTTTAATCTCTTTAGTAAAGTATATTTTTATTCATTTTATTTCTGAGCTTGTTGAATTGTTTTTCTGAATTTCCTTGTGCCTTGTTTGTTCAGAACTGCAATTTTGAATTCTTTGTTATTTTAATCAGTCTTTCATGTCTTTAAGTTTATTTTCTGGAGATTTTAAATTTTCTTTCTGAACTCCCTTCTTACCTTGGTTTGTCATTGTGATTGATGGATTATATTTCCACATAGGCATTTGTGAGAATGAAAACATTTTTGTTTTGTTTTTATTTTTTAATTTTTAATATTTTTTGTATTATTTTCCATTACCATTTATTCCCCTATACCGTCTTTCACCTTCCCCCACCCCCTTCCTCCCTGCAATCACCACAATGGGTTAAAATCTAAAATTTATAAAGTACTTATAAAATTCAACACCAAAAAAAGAGAATAAATATTTTTTAGAGTTCTGACCCTTAGGTGTTTAACAAGTTCATAAGCAGAGGCCTCTTTTCTGTTTTCTAGTAGGTGGTGCTGAAGCACAAGTTTTTATTTTCTCTTACCTGCACTGCTGCACTGGGGTGTCAGGTTCTCTGTGGGATGATGTCAACTCAACCATGGAAAATCCTCTGTCTTTCCTGAGAAGGTGGTCATCCTATTTACAGCCTGGTGGCCTCACTCTTGGGGCACCACTCCCATGGTTTAGAAGTGGCAGGCTGTGGGTCTACTTGCCTGCATGTTCCCAGTGTCACATTCTTGTAGCCAGAAGCCACCAGCAGAGCCACTCTGAGTTGACCCAGCAGCCTCTCCTAGGCTGTGCCATGAAGGGTGGACAGGGAGAAGTATGTTTGTACATCCATGGTTCTTGCTATTCCTTATGGGTTTAGATGTAATCTGTACAGACCACTTAGGCTGGAAAGGTTTTCTCAGCCCTTTTGCAATTGCTGAGTGAGGTTTTTATAGCCTAGGGGATGGCTGAGTTTCCACATCTGCAGAATCCTGTGTTGGGTGCTGACTGGCAATGGAGTGATGCAACATTTTGTGCCACTTCTTTACCCCTTAACTTGGGCCCACCTCCATGTGTGCAGCCACCCTAGCTCAGTTACTGTCTCTGCCTCTTCCCTTGGCCTAGTGGGGGAGCATTCAGACCTTTTACTGATACCACATCCCAAAGGGAGCACTAGACTGCACTTGATCTCTATCTCTGTCCTTCTCTTCTTTCCATCTCAACTGTTTGCTCAGATATGCCAACCTTTAGTAGTATGAATGAATATACAGATATCTTAGGCACACTGGTGTGTTCAGAAGGAAGTCCTTTGTTAAATTATGGCTATTTAGCTTGTAACTTCAAGGGAAGAGACTTGGTGCTTTCATGTGGACATGTTGCTGACATCTTTAACCATTTTTTAAAAAAGATTTTGTTTGTTTTTAGAGAAGGGGGAAGGGAGAGAGAGAGAATCATTGTTGTGTGAGAGAAACATCAATCAGTTGAGGCTAACATGTCCACAACCCAGGTATATGCCCTGACTGGGAATTGAACTGGTGACCTTTCAGTTTGCTCAACCCACTGAGCCACACTAGTGAGGGCATTTTAAACTAATTTTGGGTACACAGTTTATTGGTACTAAGTAAATTTACATTGTGAAAGCATCACCACCATCCATCTGCAAAACAGAAATTGTATAACCATTAAAAAATAACTCCAATTTTACTCCTCCTCCATTAAAAATGTGTTGTGTTTACCTTACTAAATTTATTCCATCTGACACCATAAATAGTTATTACACTATTATTGACTATACTCTCTATGATGTACTCTCCATCTTGTGACTTTTATAACTGCCAATTTATAATTTTTAACCCATTTCACAGTTTTCACCTATTCCCTAACCCCCCTCCAATCTGATCATCATCAAATTGTTCTTTGTGTCTGAGAATGTTTCTCTTTTATTTGTTCATTTATTTTGTGTCTTGGATTTCATATATAAGTAAAATCATATGGTATTTGTATACCCTCTAGGTTTATTTATCTTGTCACAATGTCAAGATTTAATTCTTTTTCCTAGCTATGTAACATTGAAACAGCGTGCAGCCAAGAGGAGGGCCCCAAAAAGGGATTTGGAATGGGGTTCAGAACTCAAGCTGTCCAGGAAATATTAGAATGTCCTCACCCCTCCCCTCACAGGTGTTAGTTGGGGGAAGGGACACATGGAGCAGGAACATGCAGAGCTGTTTTGTACAGCAACAGCTTTGCAACTAATCTCTGGCATGCTCATTTAACATATCTATAACCTTTAACTGGTTGCATAGATATGTTAAATAGCTGTGGCCATGCTTTGAGCCAGGTAAGAGTGACTTCTACCCAAGATGTAACTGGGGGGGCAGGGCCCCCGAGTTACAGTGCCTGCGTGAGAGCTTGGAGATGATTGGCTCCATGACATGGGGCCACACCTGCCCAGACTCACAATGACAGCCCAGTAAAGCTGGAAAGATATGGGAGTGCTGGCAAGTGTAGTTGATTGTGCCAGGAATTGGAAATGGGGCTGCAGAGGAAGATTGGCATGGGGATTTAAACCCAGACATGACAGCCATTAAGGAGAGAGGACCACGAAGCTGTGGCAGTGCAGAGAACCATGTGGCTTTGGCAATAGAAGAGAGAGCCACGTGGTTTCACCAGAGTGGGGACCCCCACAGCTTTAGTAAGGGGAACTACCATGCGGCTTTAGCAGAGAATCACCACTTGGCTTTGGCAGAATGGCGACCTCCCCCTCCCTGCAGCTTTGTGGAGAGATCTGGGCATTTTTGCCTGAGTGCAGATCCCCACAGCTTTAGTGGAAAGAAGAACCATGTGGTTTTGCCAGAGTGGGGACCCCAGCAGCTCTGGTAGAAGAGGACCATGCAGCTTTGGGGTGCTCCCTTTGACCACGTGGCTTGCAAAGCAGGAGAGACTTTGCCTGGAAGAAGGGTGAAAGAACTCTTGCCAGTAGGCCATAAGAAGGTGTCACGTGGCTTTGGATTAATTAGAGATCCTGCCTGAATGGCAACACAGCTGAAGGTGTCAGGAGACTAGATTCCAGATGTTTGCTTCTTTTCCTGAGTTACAGTACCCTGAATTAGGGCAGGGGAGAAGGAAGCACTGTGGATGTCTGTGGGTATCCTAAAGGACTTTGATATTTTAATGAAGACATTAGGTCACTACTTTAAGTCTGTATAGCATTAAATAAACATTTCCTTTCCTTTTCACAAATCTCTGGCATTGAGAGATTTCTTTCCTATAAGGCGTCAGACATAACGAAGCTGGGGAGTTCCTTTTGGTAATAGTATTTGGGTGTACCCCCCGCCTTGGCCCTGTGTGTGGGTCTGTTCTGTAACAGTTTTTGGTGTCCCTGGGTGGGCCAATAATCATACCCTCTTTGACCCGTCTGTTCTGTAACAATATTACATTGTATATTTGTAATACTCCTTTTTATCCATTCATATATCATGGGAAACTTGGGTTGATTTCATATCTTGCTATTAAAAATAATACTGCAATAAACATAGGCATGCATTTTTAAAGTAGTGTTTTGGATTTCTTCAAATAAATACCCAGAAGTAAAATTTCTGGGTCATATTGTAGTTCTACTTTAAATTTTTTTTGAGAAATCTCCATCCTATTTTCCATAGGGGTACACCAATTTACAACCCCAACAGTGCATGAAGATTCTCTTTTCTCCACATCCTCACCAACACTTGTTGTTTGTGGTTTTATTAATGATAGCCATTCTGACAAGTGTGAGATATCTTAATGTTTGTCATTTCTACTTCCTTGATGATTAATGATGTTGAGCATCTTTTCATGTTTGTTGGCTATCTGTATCTCCTTCTTGAGGAAATGTATGTTCAAAACCTCTGCTTATTTTTTAATTGAATTGTTTGTTTTTTGGTGTTGTTATATGAGTTCCTTATATACTTTGGATATTAATCACTTTATCATATGTATCATTGGTAAGTTCTGCAATTCAATGGGATCTTTCTTTTGTTGATAGCTTCCTTCACTGTGCCAAAACTTTAGTTTGATGTAGTTCTACTTGTTTATTTTCTTTTGTTACCCTTGCCTGAAGATCTATCATGAAAATATATAACTAATAATGATGTCCACAATTTTACTTCATATGTTTTCTTCTAGGAGTTTTATAGTTTCAGGTCTTTCATTTAAGTCCTTAATCCATTTAGAGTTCATTTTTGAATATGTGATAAGAAAGTAGTCCAGTTTAATTCTTTCATTTGATTTTGTCCCATTTTCACACTATTTAATGAAAAGACTGTCTTAACTCCATTCTATATTCTTGCTTTCTTTGTCATGGTTTAATTGACCATAGAAATATTGGTTGATTTCTGAGCTCTTCCTATGTTCCATTTATCTATACGTCTGTTTTTATGCCAGTACCATGCTGTTTTAATTACTATATTTTATAGCACAGTTTGATATCATAAAGTATTATAATGCCAACTTTGTTCTTTCTAAAGATTGCAGTGGCTATTTAGGGTCTTCTGTGGTTTAATATAAATTTTTAGATTATGCTAGTTCTGTATAAAATGTCATTGGGATTTTGATAGGATTGCATTAAATATGGAGATTGCCTTGCACAGTATGAACATTTTAACAATGTTTATTCTTATTCATGAACATAGTATGTGCTTCCATTTATTTTGTTTTCTCTTCAATTTCTTTCTTCAATGTATTATATTTTTCTAAATACAGGGATTTTATATCTTTGATTAAATTTACTCCTAGGTATTTTATTTCTTTTATGCAATTGTAAATGTAATTGTTTTCTTAGTTTTTTTTTCTGACAGTTCATTATTGGTGTATAAACATGCGACTGATTTCAAAATACCATTATATATCCTGCTACTTTATTGAATCTATTTATAGTTCTATGTTCTTGATGAATTCCTTAGTGCTTTCAATATATAATATATCACTTGAAAATCACAAAAGCTTTATTTCTTCTTTTCCAATTTGGATGCCTCTTGTTTTTTTTTTAATTAAGAAAATTTTCTTTTTGTTGCCTGGTTTCTGTGACTAGAACCTCCAATACACTGTTGACTAAAAGTGATGAAAGTGGACATACCTGTTTTGCTCATAATTGTTAAGAAAGATTTCAGCTTCTCACCATTGAGTATTATGTTAGCTGCATGTATCATATCTGGTTTATGTTATATTGAGATATGTTTCCATTATTCCCACTTTACTGATAATGTATACCATAAATAAATGTTGTAGTTTATCAAATGTTTTTCAGCATCTACATGATCATATGGTTTATATTCTTTTTGTTTGTATTAATTGATTTATGGATGTTAAATCAACCTTGCATCCCAGGAATAAATCCCACTTGATCATGGTGTATGATCTTTTTAATGTATTTCTAAATTTATATTGCTACTATTTTGTTGAGGACTTTTGCATCTACACTGGAATCTTGGTTCTCAAACTTAATTCATTCCAGAAGGCTTGTTCAAGAAATGATTTGTTTAAACAAACAAATATACTTTGACACCAGAGAGACAGTGACTGATCATACATGTATCATTATGAAAGGGTTGTTGGGTTGAGAACCAAAGTTTTGTTTGACAATCAAGACATTTTTTCCCATGAAATGCTTGTTGTGAAACAAATTGTTCAACATAGGAGACATTCAAGAACTGAAGTTTGACTGCGTGTTTATGGTTTTTTTATTGTTGTTCAGTTACAATTGTCCTCATTTTGACTGCATGTTTATCAGAAATATTGGCATATAATTTCCAAGTTTGTAGTATCTTTGTCTGCTTTTGGTCTCAGGGTAACTGGCCTTGTCAAATGACCTGAGGACTCCTCCCCCTTCTTAAGTTTTTTTAAAATAGTTAGACAATTATAGAAATACTTTTAAATGTTTGGTAAAATTTACCTGTAAAGCCATCTGGGCCAGAACTATTGTTCTTTGGAAGTTTTTAAATTACTAATTTAAATTTGTTAGTAGTTGTTGGTGTGATCAGATTTTCTGTTTATTCATGATTTAAGAATCATGAATGTTTGTATGTTTCTGGAAATTTATTCACTTCTTTGAGGTCCAATTTGTTGGCATAGAGTTCTTCATAAATGCTTCTTATACTCTTTTGAATTTCTGTGGTGCTGTTTGCCACTTTCTTTTTTTCACTTATAATTTTATTTATTTGCACCCTCTTTTCTTTGGACTCTAAAGGTTTTTCAATTTTATCTTTTCAAAGAAATTGCTTATAGTTTTAACAATCTTTCCCATTGTTTTTTAGACCTTATTTATTTCATCTTTGATACTTATTGTTTTGTTTATTCTACTCCCTTTTGGCTTTGTTTGATATTTTTCTAGGACCTTTATATGTACTGGTGGGTTATTTGACATTTTTCTTGTTTCTTGTGGTAGACCTGTATTGCCATGAATTTCCCTCTTAGAACTGCTTTGGCTCTGACCCACAGATATTTGACTCATTGAGGGGATTTTTGTTGTTATATCACACACTTATTTTTTTGTTTACTTTTTTATTATTGTTCAAGTACAGTTGTCTCCATTTTCCCCCACGACTACCCCCCACCACAGCCATACCCACCTCCCACCCTCAATCCTTCCCCCACTTTGGTTTTGTCCATGTGTCCTTTTTACACATTCCTGGAAACCCCTCTCCCTTTCCCTGCATTATCCCCTGCCTCCTCTCTGGTTACTGCTGTGTTTTTTTGTTTGTTTGTTTGTTTGTTTTTGCCAAACAGATTGTCTTTTTTTAAAGTATATTTTATTGATTATGCTATTACAGTTTTCCCAATTTTCCTACTCTACCCACCCTCCACCTGCACCTACCAACTCTACAGCTTTCCCCTCCCCATTTAGTTCATGTCCATGGGTTGTACATATAAGTTCTTTGATTTCTGTTTCTTATACCATTTCTTGACCTCTCCCCATCTATTTTATGCCTGCCAATTATTCCATTTATGCCTGCTTCTTATTCCCTGTACCTTTCCCCTATTCTTCTCCTTCCCCTCCCCACTGAAAAGCCTCCATGTGATGTCCATTTCTCTGATTCTGTTCCTGTTCTAACTGATTGCTTAGTTTTTGTTTTTGTTGTTTCTGGTTTTTTAGGTTCAGTTATTGATAGTTGTGAATTTGTTGTCACTTTACCATTCATAGTTTTTGATCTTCCTTTTCTTAGATAAGTCCCTTTCACATTTCATATGGTAAGGGCTTGGTGATGATGAACTCCTTTAACTTGACCTTATCTGGGAAACACTTTATCTGCCCTTCCATTCTAAATGATAGCTTTGCTGGATAGAGTATTCTTGGATGTAGGTCCTTGCCTTTCATGAATTCAAACACTTCTTTCCAGCCCCTTCTTGCCTGTAAGGTTTCTTTTGAGAAATCAGCTGATAGCTTTATGGGAACTCCTTTGTAGGTAACTTATTCCTTTCCACTTGCTGCTTTTAAGATTCTGTCCTTATCTTTAATTTAGGGTAACTTAATGATGATGTGCCTTGGTGTGTTCCTCTTTGGGTCCAACTTCTTTGGTACTCTCTGGGCTTCCTGGACTTCCTGGAAGTCTATTTCCTTTGCCAGATTGGGGAAGTTTTCCTTCATTATTTGTTCAAATAAGTTTTCAGCTTCTTGCAGTTTTCCTTCTTCTGGCACCCCTATAATTCAGATATTGGAATGTTAAAGTTGCCCCAGAGGTTCCTCATCATTTTATTGAATTCTTGTTTGTTCATTCTTTTCTGGTTGGATATTTATTTCTTCCTTTTGTTACAAATCATTGATTTCAGTCCTGGTTTCCTTCCTGTCACTGTTGGTTCCCTGAATATTTTGCTTTATTTCATTTTGGGTATCCTTCATTTGTTCTTTCATTTTTCAACCAAGCTCAATCAGTTCTATGAGCATTTTGATTACCAAGGCTTTACATTCTCCATCAGACAGGTGGGCTATCTTCTCATCGCTTAGCTCTCTTTCTGAAGTTTTGCTCTGTTCTTTCATTTTGGCCCTTTTTCTTTGTTCGGGGCCCCTGTTAAGTTGTAAATTGTAAGGGGGCAGGGCCTTACATATGCACCCGGGCAGGGCAACCTTCCTCGCTGTGCTGCCCCACTGCTTATGGGGGAGGGTCCAGAGAGGGAACAACACAGCTTGTCTGCTCGTCTCTAGCCCACTCTTCAATGACCTGTTGTGTGAGACTGGGAGTTTCTCCTGCTGCAGCAACCCCTGCAGTCCGCAGCGCACTCTGAGTCCGTTTCCCCTTGAGTTAGCCCCACCTGCACAGCTGGCTGCTTCAACACAAGCAGCATAGCACACAGGGTTGCTGCCTTTCCATGGTTTCTCAGCCAGCCCAGCCCATGCAGTCTGCCATGGTGCCGTGGTTTCTCTCCAACCACTGCCTTACCAGTCTGGTTGTTCTGTTTGATTCTTTCTTTAATTCCATAGTTGTCAGAGTTCCATGCAGTATGATTTTCTGGCATTTCTGGTTTTTTATTGATTTTAGATTTGTTGTTATCCTCCTCTTGGTTGTACAACGAAGCCAAGGGTTCCTACCTATGCCTCCATCTTGGCTGGAACTCTCTCTCTCACTCTTTCTCCTGCTCTCTCTCTCTCCCTTGCATGTACCAGTCCAGTTCTCCCAACACCATTTAGTAAAGGGACTGTCTTTAACCCATTGTATGTTCATACCGCCTTCATCATATATTAATTTACATCTGAGCTCTCTATTCTGGTCCATTGATCTATGTGTCTGTTCTTATGCCAGTACCAGACTGTTTTGATTACAGAGGCATTGTAGTATAGTTCGATATCAGGTATTTTGATCCCTCCAACTTTCTTCTTCTTTCTCAAGATTTCTGGGGCTAATTGGGGTGGTTGTATACAAATTTTTGGAATATTTGTTCTCTCTGTAAAATATGCCATTGGTGTTTTTACAGGAATTGCATTGGGTTGTATGGACATTTTAATGATGTTAATTCTACCAGTTCATGAACACAGTATATGAATTCACTTATTTGCATTTTCCTCAATTTCTTTCTTTAGTATTCTATACTTTTGTGAGTACAGGTCTTTTACCACTTTGGCCAAATTGATTCCTAGTAACTTTTTTTTTTTTTTGTATAGTAGATGGAATTTTTACTAGTTTCTCCTTCTGATACTTCATTGTTGGTGTACAAGAAGGCCATCAATTTCTGAATATTGATTTTGTATCCCACTCCTTTGCTAAATTCACTTGTTAGGTTGATAGATTTTTGGTGGAATATATACGGTTATCTATGTACACTATCATGTCATCTGCAAATAATGACAGTTCTGATTCCTCCTTTCCAGTTTATATGCCCTTTATTTTTTTTCCTGAATGCTATGTTCACAATATTCAAAACTATGTTGAATAAGAGTACAAAAGTGGACACCCTTGTCTTGTTTCTGATTCGAAGGGAAATGCACTTAGTTTTTGCCCAATGAGTATGATGCTGGCAATAGGTTATTCGTATATAGTCTTTATTATGTTCAGGTATGCTCCCTTTATCCCCACCTTTCTGAGTATTTTTATCATAAATGGGTGTTGGGTTTTATTAAATGCTTTTTCAGCATCTATTGATATGAACATGTAATTTTTGTCTTTTACTTTGTTTATGTGATGTATTACATTTATTAATTTGTCAATATTGAACCATCTTTTCATCCCTGGTATAAATCCCATTTGATCATGTTGTGTAATCTTTTTAATGTCTGCTGTATCTGGTTTGCAAACATTTTGTTGATGATTTTATCATCTATGTTCAAGAGAGATATTGGCCTATAATTTTCTTCCTTTGTTATATCTTTACCTGGTTTTGGAATTAAGATAATAGTGGTTTCATAAAATGAAGTTTGGGAGTCTTCTCTCTTCTTGAATTTTGGAATAATTTTAAGATAGTTGTTAGTTCTTGTTTGAATGTTCAATAACATTCAGCTGTGAAGACTTTGGGACAGGCCTTTTTAATGTCAGGAGTTTGGTTACTGTTTCAACTTTCCTATTTGTTATTGGTCTATTCTGGTTTTCTGCTTCGTCCTGATTCAGTTTTGGAAGATTTCTAGATATTTACCCATTTAAACATTTATCCATTTAAACATTTTGGAATGTTTCTAGATATTTATCCATTTCACTCAGATTGTTAATTTCCTGGTATATAGTTGCTCATTGTAAATACTTTGCTTCTATGTTATCAGTTCTTCTCTTTCATTTTTTATTTTATTTATGTGTCCTCTTTTTTTCTTGATAAGTCTGGTTAAAAGTTTGTCAATTTTGTATATCTTTAAAAGAACCATCTCCTGTACTCTTCAGTCATTTGAATTGTTGTTTTTCATTTCCATGTCCTTTAATTCTGCTCTGATCTTGATTATTTCCCTCCTTCTGCTCACTCTGGGCTGTGTTTATTGTTGGTCCTTTGGTTCATTTAGAAGTAGTATTACATTTTTTGTTTGAGATTTTTCTGTCTTCTTTAGGTAGGCCTGTATAGCTATGAACTTCCCTCCCAGGACTGCCTCCTCTGTGTCCTATAGGTTTTCAGGTTGTTGTGTGTTCATTTGTTTTCAGATACTTTTTTATTTCTACCTAAGTCTCATTGGGAACCCATTCATTATTTAATAATATGTTATTCAGTCTCCATCAATTTTAGTGTTTTTGAGTTTTTTTCTTGAGGTCAGTTCAAGCCATTATGATCCAGGAAGATGCCTGATATGATTTCAAGTTTCTTGAATTTATTGATGCTTTGTGTCCTACCATGTGTTCTGTATTTGAAAATGACCCCATTGCATTTGAAAATAATGAATTTTGCTTCTTTGGGGTAAAATGTTCTGTAAATATCAATTAAGTACATTTGACCTAGTGTGTCATTTAATGCTGCAATGTTCTTATTGATTTTTGGGGGGAAGATCTATCCATTGATGACAGTGGGGTGTAGAAATCCCCTGCAATGACTCTATTGCTGTCAATCTCTTTCTTAATATCTTCATTTTCTTTATATATCTAGGTGCTCCTATATTGGGTGCACCTAAGTTTACTAAAGTTATATCCTCTTGTACTACTCCCTTAAGTACTATGTAGTGAACTTCTTTATCTCTTGTTATGGCCTTTGTTTTGAAGTCTATTTTGTCTGACATAACTATTGTTTTGGCAGACTTTTTTTGTCCATTGGCATGGAATGTTTTTTACTATCCTTTCACTTTCAGCTTTTGTGAATTTTTGGTTCTGAGGTAGGTCTCTTGTAATAGCATATGTGTGGGCCATCTTTTCTTTTCCATTCATCTACCTCATGTCTTTTGATTGGAGCATTTAATCCTTTTACATTTAAGGTTATTATTCATAGGTATTTATGCATTGCCATCTCCCCCCTCTGTACCTGTGTTCCTCTCTATTTCTTTTTCTTCTTAAATCAGCCACTTTAGCAACTCTTGCCATGCTGGTTGGGTGGAGATGTACTCTTTTAGCTTAGGTTTGGGGTTTTGTTTTTGTCTGGGAAGCTCGCTATTTCTCCTTCCATTTTTAATGAGAGCCTTGCTGCAGAGAGTAGTGTTACTTGCCAGTCCTTCCTTTTCATTAATTGGAATATTTTATGCCAGTCACTTCTGGCTTGTAGTATTTCTGTTGAGGTACCACACAATAGTCTTATTGGAGCACCCTTGTATGTTTTAGCATTTCTCCTTTGCTGCCTAACACAGTCTCTCTTTGTCTTTAAATTTTGTCATTTGATTGTAATGTGTGTTGTAGTGGACTTCTTTGGGTTCATCGTCATTGGGACTCTCTGTGCTTCCTGGACTTGAGTTACTTTTTCCATCATCAAGTTAGAGACATTTTCTGTCATTAATTTTTCAAACAGGATCTCTATCACTTCCTCCTTTTCTTCTCCTTCTGCTATCCCTATGATGCAAATATTGCTTAGTTTTATGATGCCCCAGACATTCCTTAAACTATTCTCATTCTGAGTCTTTTTATTTGTTCCTCTGACTGGGTGTTTTGTTTTCTTTTTTCTACATTATCTCCCAACTCGCTGATTTGACCTTCTGCCTCATTTAGCCTGTTTTCATTATTTCTAGTATATAATTCACTTCAGATATTGTATTTTCATTTCCACCTGGTTCCTAGTCATAGTTTCTATGTCTTTTTTCTTGCTGATGTCATTCCCACTAAGCTCCTTGTAGCTCCCACAATATTCATTATAGTTCTCACAAAGTTCTTTGAGCATCCTTATAACCATTACTTTGAACTCTATGTCTGATAAATTGCTTGCATCAATTTCATTTAGCTCTTTTTTTGTGAATTCCTCCTTTTCCTTTTGATTGGGGGTTGTTTCTTTGTCTCCCCATTTTAGCTGACTCTTTTTGTTTGTTTCCATGTATTAGATTGATCTGCTTTGACTCCATGTCTTTGTGGGGTGGCCTTCTGTGATATGAGTCCTGTGGAACTCAGTGGTTCAGTCTCCTTGATCTCTTGAAGTGGATGATCTGGATGCCCTTTGTGCAGGCTCTCCTGCTGCATTTGGGTTTTAATTGTTGTTGGCCTATTCATTTTTGGGTTCTCCCCTCTGGCTGGCTGCTGAGAGTCTCAAACCTCAGCATGCCTTGTATAGCTGTATAGGTGCTGACAGAACAAAACACAGAAAAGAAACCCACACCAGCCAGAGACACTTTTGCACAGAGAGACTGTGTTAGGCAGCAAAGGAGAAATGCTAAAACATACAAGGGTGCTCCAATAAGACTATTGTGTGGTACCTCAACAGAAATACTACAAGCCAGAAGTGATTGGCATAAAATATTCCAATTAATGAAAAGGAAGGACTGGCAAGTAACACTACTCTCTGCAGCAAGGCTCTCAAAAATACCCCCCAACAACAGCAATAATGATGACACATAAGCAAAGATTAATAAAGATGGAGAGTAAAAATACAGCAAGAAATGAAGAGAGAGTATGAGGTGACTAAAACAAAGAAAAATGATTTTGAGAGGGTAGTGGGAGGAGAAATAATAAGAGTAGAGGAGAATCAAGGCAAAGGAAGGGGAAAAGCAGAATTTAAAATGTAACTAAAAGGAAGGAAGTAGGCAAAATACAGCAAGAAAAAGGAAGACTAAAATGTTTTGAAATAAATAGTGAAAAAATAGGAATCAAATTGAAGAAAAAACAACCTGCACAACAATATCAACAACAAATGTACAAATGTATAAATGGGAAAGAGAGTAAGAATATTATAAGAAACAAAAAAGAATATGAGGTGACTAGAGGAAACAAAAATGATTTTGAGAAGATACAGGGACTGGATACACTCAATAATAAGTGTAAAGAATAGCCCTGGCTGGCGTAGCTCAGTGGATTGAGTGAGGGCTGTGAACCAAAGCATCGCAGGTTCGATTCCCAGTCAGGGCACATGCCTGGGTTGTAGGCCACGTCCCCAGCAACCGCACATTGATGTTTCTCTTTCTCTTTCTCCCTCCCTTCCCTCTCTAAAAATAAATAAAATCTTTAAAAAATAAGTGTAAAGAATAGAAACAAGGCAAAGAAAGTGAAAAAATATAATTTTTAAAAAATTATTTTATTGTTCAGTTAGTTTCTGCATTTACCCGGCACCACTGCCCCCACCCCAGGGATCCCCATCTCCCTCCCTTGCTTCCACCCCCCTTGGTTTTGTCCATGTGTCCTTTATAGTTGTCCCTGAAAAACCTTCTCCTCTTGCCCCCATTATTCCCTCCCACCTCCACTCTGGTTACTGTCAGATTGTTCTTAATTTCAATGTCTATGGTTATATTTTGCTTGCTTTTTTGTTTTGCTGATTAGGTTCCAGTTAAAGGTGAGGTCATATGGTATTTGTCTTTCACTGTCTGGCTTATTTCGCTCAGCATAATGCTCTCCAGTTCCATCCATGCTGTTATAAAGGGTGGGAATTCCTTCCTTTCTGCTGTGTAGTATTCCATTGTGTAAATATACTATAGTTTTGTTTTTTTTAAGATTTTATTTATTTATTTTTAGAGAGGGAAGGGAGGGAGAAAGAGAGAGAGAGAGAAATATCAATGTGTGGTTGCTGGGGGCCATGGCCTGCAACCCAGGCATGTGCCCTGACTGGGAATCGAACCTGCGATGCTTTGGTTCGCAGCCTGAGCTCAATCGACTGAGCTACACCAGCCAGGGCAATATACTATAGTTTTTTGATCCACTCATTTACTGATGGACATTTAGGTTGCTTCCAGCACTTGGCTATTATTGTAAATTGTGCTGCTATGAACATTGGGGTGCACAGGTTCTTTTGGATTGGTGTTTCAGGGTTCTTATGACATAATTCCAGCAGTTGAATTGCAGGGTCAAAAGGCAGTTCCATTTTGAGTTTTCTGAGGAAATTCCATACTGTTTTCCACAGTGGCTTCACTAATCTGTATTCCCACCAACAGTGCACTAGGGTTCCCTTTTCTCCACATCCTTTCCAACACTTGTTTGTTGATTTGTTTATGATGGCCATTCTCACTGGTGTGAAGGGATATCTCATTGTGGTTTTAATGTGCATCTCTCTAATGGCCAGTGATGCTGAGCATGTTTTCATATGTCTCAGGGCCCTCTGTATGTCCTCCTTGGAGAAATGTCTGTTCAAGTCTTATGCTCATTTTTTAATTTTCTTTTTGTCTTCCTGGAGTGGAGTTGTATGAGTTCTTTATATATTTTGAAGATGAAACCCTTGTCTGAGGTATCACTGGCAAATATGTTTTCCCATATGGCAGGTTCTCTTTTCATTATAATGTTTTCTTTAGCCGTGCAGAAGCTTTTAATTCTGATGAGATCCCATTTGTTTATTCTTTCCTTTATGTCCTTTGCTCAAGAGAACATATCAGTGAAAATATTGCTGCATGGATTATCTGAGATTTCCCTGCTTTTGCTCTCCTCTAGGACTTTTATGGAGTCACAACTTTTATTTAAGTCTTTTATCCACCTTGAATTTATTTTTGGGTATGGCGTAAGTTGGTGATCGAGTTTCATTGTTTTGCATGTAGCTGTCCAGTTCTCACAACACCATTTGTTGAAGAGGCTAATTGTACTCCATTTTATGCTTCTTTCCCCTTTGTCAAATATTAGTTGACTGTAGAGACTTTGATTTATTTCTGGGCTCTCTATTCTGTTCCATTGATCTATGTCTCTTCTTATGCAAGTACCAGAGCATTTGGATTACAGTGGCCTTGTAATACAGTTTGATATCAAGTACTGTGACCCCTCCTACTTTGTTCTTCTTTCTCAAAATTGCTGCTGATATTTAGGGTTATCTTTGGTTCCATATAACTTTTTTAACTGTTTTTTTCTATATCTGTGAAATATGTCATTGGTACTTTAATAGAAAATGCATTTAATCTGTAAATAGCTTTGGATAGTATGGATCTTTTGATGATAATTCCTCCAAACCATGAGCAAACAGTAGAAAGTGGAAAGAAAAGGTAAAATAGAGTAAGAAGAGAGTAAAATGTAAGATTTGAAAAGAAAAAAAATAGTGAAAAAAGAAAATTGAAAAAAGGAAAAATATTAAAAAGCTTTTGAAAGAAAACATGATTCAAATAATGAAAAAGAATGAGGTGGAATTCATCTCAGCAGAGTCCAGTGCTTTTCTGATAGCTTCTCCCTCTGGATGTGTCTCTGGTAGTGTAAGATGCTGCCTCTATCCCTAGGCAGCCTGTTTGAGGTTACAAGAGTTCCACAGTCTGTGGTCATCTCCTTCAAGCTTGGCTACATCCAGGATGGACCTCAGTGCCCTGCACTGCTGGCTTTTTATCAGCACATGGCACGGGGGGGGGGGCATCTCATGTTCAAAAGCTTTGTAGATACCATCTCCACCTGCCTCTATCTTTGGTCCTGCTATTAGTCTTTGTCTCACAGTTATCCATCTGTTCTGAGAAGGCTTCTGCTGCAACTGGGAGGGTAGGACCCCTGGACATCCCCTGTGAGACAATGTTCAGACTTCAGGGAAGATGTTGGGTATGTTCCCCCATCCCTACTACATGTCTTGATCTTTCCTAGATCATTTCCAGTGATGTATAGTTTCTGATTTAGCTGTCTGTTTCAGTATGTGTAAAATGTTCAACTCTGTCCTGCTTGGTAGTTCTGTATAACACTTAAAGCTGGGAAGGGCCCTAAATATTCCTTCTTGCACCCATTTCTGATTTCTTTGCCTTGCTGGTTTGAGTGGAATAGACAGGGGAACCAGCACTGTCTGTCAGGTTGAGAAAAGTTCAGAAAGGCCCCTTTTGAACTTTCTCCTACTTTTCCTGAGAAAATGCACCCAGCAGAGAAATCTTGAGGCTGGAAAACTGTTTTGCACTTTCTCTGTGGATGTGGTGCCTGCAAATTGTGCAGAAGGGGGATGGGCATGCCTTTCCCTGCTCTGTTGGTATTCTGCTGATGGGGAAGGGGGTGATGGGAAAAGAGGTTCTGCCTGAATGCAAAGAATCTCAGGTGCTCAACTATTACCAGTCCAACTCCTAGCTGACTGCCTTTGCATGAGATGCAGTCCAGACCTCTTTTTTTCTGTGCAGCCCCTGGCTTCCTTGCTATCCAAACTTGCCAGGGTCCAGCAAACCCCTCATTGGGCAACTTTCTGATCTTCCTGCCTGTTGGGAACCACCCTGCCTGGTTTCAGGAGCTGTACCCCCCCGCCATGGTTAAGGCTGAGTGAGCGGACCTTTGGACCATAAGCCACTAAGGAGACAAATCTTATCTCCCTGGCAGGAGCGCAGCTTCTGCTCCTTTTTTCATAACTGGCCTCCAATGCTTGATCAGTTAGCCAATGACAGGTAAGATTCCCCAAGGGGGAAATGACCTAAGACAGGCATGATTATGTGGAAGCCCAAGAGAAGGACCTGGGGGGCTATGGAGAAAGGGGGTGATGGACCCTTGCCCCTCGGCTTTGACAAAGCCTGAGTCCTCATTCTGCCTGTGAGAAGTCTCCTAATTTCTTGGCTATCTTGCCTCTTCTGCCTGACTTAAGCCTGAAACAATGACAGAGGGCAGTGCAGCACTGTGTTGGAAAGGACAGGTTTCCCAGGTTATCAGGCCTAAGAAAGAAGACATAAACTCCTGTGAAACCTGCTTCACTAAGAATGCTCTCAATTAAATGAGAAAGGTCCAAGCAGGAAATGAGTTTCTTTCCCAAAGTTTTGTAGCCCTTTAGCTAACAGACCCTGACTCAGAATAAGCCCTCAGAGTTCTTTGTATGCTATCTATTGTTTGATCCTTACTGCCTGACAATGATTAGTGAACTTTGCCTGTATTCCTGGGCAAATTAAAAGCCAATAAAAACTCTGTGAAAGAAGAAGCAGGGTGCTCTCCTTTGAGAAAGTGGCCAGGCCACTCCGAGGCACCATCCCCTTGAGAGGGTAGCTGGACCATCCCTTTTCCTCCACACAGGACTCAGTAGTCCATGTGAATGTCTCATGTCTCATCCATGATGCTGCAGACACTGTGGGCTGGTGTCCGCGTCACCTGCCCACCTGGGTTCAATGACCATGCACTCAGAGATCTAGCATGGTTTGATGAGGCTGAGAAGTTCGGAAAGGGTCAAAAAGCAATTTCCCTGTTCTGCAAGTTTCCTCTCCACAGCTGCATCAGCTGCAGCTGATTAGCTCATGCTGAGGGATGTGGGATGCCTCTCACAGACTTGAGACTGGGAAACCCGTGTTCTTCCCCAATTCACTCAACAAGATCTGTCCCCCATGTTGTGGCAGTCTTTGATCTTTCTGCCCAGCTGGTCTCAGTAGGACAGAACCAGTAGATACATTGTTGGTTTTAAGATTTTATTTATTATAAAGAGAAAGGAAAGAGTGAAACACTGATGTGTCAGAGAAACCGACTGGTTGCCTCTCACACATGCCCCAAACGGACTGGGTCCACAACCCAGGCATGTGCTCTGACTGGGAATCAAACAAATGACCTTTCAGTTTGTGGAACAATGCTGAACCAAATAAATCACACCAGTTAGGGTAGATTCAGTAGGTCTTGGTAAGGCTGAGAGAGGTTCAGAATGGGTCCAAGACAAGCACTTTCCCCATTCTGCTGGATTTCTCTCCGCAACTGCATGTTCTATATGGTCTCTTTGCTGGCAGAGCAGGTCTCTGTGAGATCCTCATCCAGCCATGTTTCAGCTCCTCTTTAAAAAAATCTCCATGTGGTACCCAAACCACAGCACAAGTCATCATTTGGTTCTCCATGCATACCACCTTCCCAAAAGCACAATCTTTCTCAATGTCATGGCTGGCTACAGCCTCCAGATGCTTCTGACAGACTCAGGTGCAGCAACCTATTCATTTTAGGAGATTATTTCTCTATCTAGAACTCTCCAAGTTGGTGCTACAGCTATGAAAATACTACTCATTGTGTGTGTGTAGTGTTGGTCTCCCAGACTGTTTATCTTTCCAAGTAACTCCTGCTTAGGGTTGGGGATCCCTGTGTGGGACTGGGGTCCCCTGCTCCTAGAGGGGGGAGTCCTCAAAGCTGTGATTTCTGTCTGCTCCCTCCACTGATACAGGTACCACATACAGGTATTTCTCCTTCAACTTATAAAATCTCCTTACCAGATGTTAACAAGTATCTTCTGTAGTCCTTGGCTCCAAAACTTCATACCAGCTAAGATTTTGCTGATTGTTCAGGTTAACTCTTGGAAGATCAGCTGAAAATCCAAGTTGGGGACAAGAGCAAGTGGACTCAGCTTCTGCCTACTTGACTGCCATCTTGTGTCCTACTGTATTACTTTTGATATCTCTTTATATCGACCAATATTTGCCTTATGTATTATACTTAGGCACTCCTACATTGTACGTATGTTTACAAGTTATATCCTTATTAGATTCATCCCTTTATCATTAAGAAATGCTCTTCTTTATCTCTTGTTACAGCCATTTGTTTAAAGCCTATTTTATCTAAGTATTGTTACCCTTGTTTTTATAGGAATAAAACATTTTTTAAATATTTTACTGATTATGTTATTACACTTGCTCCATTTTTTGTCCCCTTTATTTCCCTCCACCCTGCACACCACCTCTCATCAGCACTCCCCCACCTTAGTTCATGTCCATGGGTCATACATATAAGTTCTCTGGCTTCTCCACTTCCCATACTATTCTCAACCTTCTCCTGTCTATTTTGTACCTACTATCTATGCTTCTTATTCCCTGTGCTTTCTCCCCAATTCTCCCCCGCAAACCCTTCCCCACTGACAACACTCCATGTGATCTCCATTTCTGTGATTCTGTTCCTGTTCTAGTTGTTTCCTTAGTCTGTTTGTGTTTTAGGTTCAGGTGTTGATAGTTGTGAGTTTATCATTTTACTGTTCATAGTTTTTTCTCTTTTCCTATTACTTAGATAAATCCCTTTAACATTTCATATAATAAGGGCTTGGTAATGATGAACTCCCATAACTTGACCTTATCTGGGGAGCATTTTATCTGCCCTTCCATTGTAAATGATACCTTTGCTGGATAAAGTATTCTTGGATGGAGGTCCTTGCCATTCATGAATTTGAATACTTCTTTTCAGCTTCTTCTTGTCTGCAAGGTTTCTTTTGATAAATCAGGTGGTAGTCTTGTGGGTGCTCCTTTATAGGTAACTCACTCCTTTTCTCTTGCTGCTTTTAAGATTCTCTCCTTATCTTTAATCTTGGGTAATGTAATTATGTGCCTTGGTGTGTGCTTCCTTGGGTCCAACTTCTTTGGGACTCTGAGATTCTCAGGCCTCCTGGAAGTCTGTTTCTTCTGCCAGATTAGGGAAGTTCTTCATTATGCTTTCAAATAAGTTTTCAATTTCTTGCTCTTCTTCTTCTCCTTCTGGCACCTTTATGATTCTTATGTTGGAGCATTGAAAAGTTGTCCTGGAGTTTCCTAAGCCTCTTCTCAATTTTTAGAATTCTTGTTTCTTCATCTGTTCTGGTTGAATGTTTATTTCTTCCTTGTGGTCCACACTGTTGGTTTGAATCCCAGTTTCCTTTCTGTCACTGTTGTTTCCCTGTACATTTTTCTTATTTCACTTTGCTTAGTCTTCACTTCTATTTGTGACCATAGTCAACCATTTCTGTGAGCATCCTGATTACCAGTGTTTTCAACTCTGCATCTGATAGGTTGCCCATCTTTTCATTTCGTAGTCCTATTTTTGGAGCTTTGACTCGTTCTTTAATTTGAGCCATATTTTTTTTTTTTTGTCTGACATGCCTCTTACATAGTAAGGGGCAGAGCCTTAGGTATTCACCAGGGTGGGGCAACACACCTTGCTGAATTGTGGTGCTGCATGTGGGGTAGGGGACGGAGAACAGTGCCACTTACTCAGCTCTTGACTGGCTTTTGGTCATTTCCCCCGCTATTTACAAGCAAATATTCACCCTTGTGGTGCTAATTCCAGGGTGGATGAGTTTGTGTAGGTTCTAGGTCTCTGTGGGTCTCTCAACAAACTCTCCTGTGATGCTGGGAGTTCCCTCTGCCACAACCCCCACAGGTTTTTACAGTCAGAGGTTTTGAGGCTTTATTTCCTGGTACTGGAACCCTGGGTTGCACAGTCTGTCTCATGCCCCAGTTGTTCCTTCCAGTTTATCCACATGCAAATGTGGGACTGCCTGGTCTGCAATCCACTACCTCGCCCACCCTGGTCCTCCAGCTGCTGCCTTACTGCGTGTTCTCTCTGCCCTGGCTCCTTGTATCCACCCCACCTGCCAGTCTGGATGAATGTTTCTTTTTTAACTCTTTGGTTGTTGGACTTTGACAGAGTTTGATTTTCTGGCAGTTATGGTTATTTTTGTTTTTAAATTTCTTGTTCTGTTTTGTTTACACAAGGATACAATGTGTATCTACCTATGCCTCCAACCTGGCCTGAAGTTAGGAATGAAATATCTTTTTCTGTATTCTTTAGTCTCTCTCTTGATCTGATGTGGGTCTCTTGTAGGCAGCATATATCCAAGTCTTTAAAAAAAAATCCATTAGCCACACTATGTCATTTGATTGAAGCATTTAGTCCATTTACCTTTAAAGAAATTGATAGGTGTGTAATTATTACTTTATTGTGGGGTTTTTTTTTTTTGTAGTTCTCTGTTAGTTTCTTATTCTCTTGCTCTCCTTTCTTGTATGTTGATGACTTACTGTTATGCTGTTTGAATCCATTGTCATCTCTTACAGATTTAAATTTATGGTTATTATGTGCTATATATATATGCCAAGCTATATCTATGGCAGTCTATCCTAAGTTGGTGGTCCCGTAAGTTCAAACACATTCTAAAGTCACTACAATTCTTTCACCTCTTCCACATTTATGTTTTCATCTTTTACCTTATTTTGTGTGTATGTATTTGTGTGTATTGCTTAAATTATTGTTGTAATTACACATGATATTCCTACTTTGGGCTTTTAATCTTTGTATTAGCTTAACTGTTGGCTGATCCACATCCTTTACTGTTTGGCTTCGCCAATGAGAATTTTCTCTATTCTACATTTTCTTATTTATGTTTTTGATATTTTCTTTTCTCTTTAAGAAGTCCCTTTAACATTAATCATTATTCTGGTTTAGTAGTGATAAACTCTTTAGGTGTGTGTGTGTGTGTGTGTGTGTGTGTGTGTGTGTAACTCTCTCCTTCTATTCTAAATGCTAGTCCTGATAGGTAGATTAATTTTGGTTATAGCTCTTTGCCTTTCATCACTTTGAATATTTCCTGCCAATTCTTCTGGCCTGCAAGACTTCAGTTGACAAATCAGCTGATAGTCTTATAGGAGCTCACTTATATAAAACTGTTTTACTCTCTCTGCTTTTAAGAGTTTCTCTTTAACCTTTGACATTTTAATTATGATGTATCTTGGTGTATTAGTCTTGTTTGGAACTCTCTCCACTTCTGGGCTTGTATGTCTATTTCCTTTACCAGGTTATGAAAGTTTTCAGTAATTATTTCTCAAAATACATTTTCAATCCTTTGCTCTCTCTTCTCTTTCTGGTACCCCTATGATGCAGTAGTTGATATGCTTGGTTGATATTGTCCCAGAGGTTCCATAGATTATCCTGACTTTTACAAAATCCTTTTCCTGTTCTGACTAGGTGCTTTCTGCTACCTTGTCTCTCAGATCACAGATTCAATTATCTTCTTCATCTACTCTGACAATCTCCAACAATAGAAGAGTTGGCCAATTACACAGCCAAAGTGGTTTGACTCAGCAATAATTACTGGACTCTGGCTAATGGTTTTGGATAATCATATAGCTCTACTTGCTCAGCAAAATAAGTATATGTGTGATAGTAAAATAGACTCTGTGCACATGGATAAATAACTATGGAGAAGTAGAAACCCAATGACTTAAAACTAATCAAGTACATTGGCTACAACACATTTCACCTGATGATCCACTGTCTTTTGATCTCAGCTGGTTACCTCTAGATCTGGGATCTTGGTTTAGAACTATCATTCAGACTAAGTGTGTTATATTGTTTTTAATTGTGCTCTCTACACTTGTTGTTAAAGCTCTGTATCTGTTGTCAAATACAGCCTGAAGTAGTTTCTGGTCCATGTACTTTCCTTCTAGTTGAGATATATGACATCCAGAAAAGATTCTTCCTGGCACAAAGGTACAAAGGCTATTGTATCTCAAAAACCTGTCTTTCTCTTTTTATTTTTATGCCGGTAATTTTTTTTTCTTTTTTTAAATTTACTGTTGTTCGGCTACAGTTATCCCACCTTTTCCCCCTTTGCTCACCCTTACCCGAACTCCCACAGTCAACCCCCCCACCAACTGTCCATGCTCATGAGTCCTCTCTTCATGTTCCTTTGTTTGCCTCTTCTCTTCTTTCCCCCATTACTTCCCTTTCCCAATCCCTCTGGACACTGTCAGTTTGTTCTTTATTTCCAAGTCTCTGGTTCTATCTTGCTCATTTATTATGTTGATTAGTTTACACATATAGGTGAGATCACATGGCATTTGTCTTTCACCACCTGTCTTATTTCACCTACCATAATACTCTCCAGTTCCATTGGATGTCATTGTGAAGGGTAGGAGTTCCTTGTTTTCTGCGGTGTAGTTTTCCATTGTGTAAATGTACCCCAGTTTTTTGATCAACTCCTTTACTGATTGGCACTTAGGCTGTTTCTGGCACTTGGCTATTGTAAATTACGCTGCTATGAACATTGAGCGGTATAGGTTCTTCTGAATTTGTGATTCAGGGTATAGTCCCAGGAGTGGGATTGCTGGATCAAAAGCCAAGTAATGAAAAGCAAAGGCCTGCAAACAAGACTACTCTACCCAGCAAGGCTGTCATTTAAAATGGAAGGTGAAATAAGGAGTTTCCCAGACAAAAGAAGGTTAAAAGAATACACCTCCACCAAACCAGGATTGCAAGACATGCTAAAAGGACTGCTTTAAGAAGATAAAGATATATATAGAGAGAGGAACACAGGTATAAAAGGAAAAAAATGGCAATGAATAAGTATGTATTAGTAGTAACCTTAAATACAAATGAAGTAAATGCTCCAATCAAAAGACACAGGGTAGCTGAATGAATAAGGAAATGACCTGCATATATGCTGTCTAAGAGAGACTCACCTCAGAACAAAAGACCAACACAGACTGAAAGTGAAGGGCTGGAAAAAAATATTCCAAGCCAATGGAATATTTTTTCCAGGAAAAACAGAAAACACAGGGTAGCAATACTTGTATCAGACAAAATAGATTTCAAAACAAAGCCCGTAGAAAGACAAAGAAGGTCATTTCATAATTCTAAAGGGTAGGATCCACCAGGAACCTATAAACATTGTAAACATATATGCACCTAACATAGGAGCACCCAAATATATAAGGAAAATCTTGGAGGACTTCAAGAAAGATATAGACAGCAACACACTTGTAGTAGGGGGTTTTAACACCCCACTGTCAAAAATGGACAGATCTTCCTAACAAAGAATCAAAAAGGATATTGTGACACTGAATGACAGACTAGATCAAATGGGCTCAACTGATATAGACAGAACCTTTCACCCCAAAGAAGTAAAATACACATTCTTTTCAAAGGCATATGGAACATTTTCAACACAGACCACATGATAGGATACAAAACAAGCCTCAACAAATTCAAGAAAATTGAAGTCATACCAAGCATTTCCTCATATCAATCACAATAGCTTGAAACTAGAAACCAATTGTGCCATAAAGGGGCATGTATGAGATCATGGCCACTTAATTTGGAGGTTCAGAATCACAGACAAATAAAACCCAAAGTCAAGGGTGAATAGTTAAGCAATTTATAAAGCAAGAGCAAAGAGAAAGCAAGAATTAAGAGCATATATCACCAGACAGGAAAACACCAACACCCAAACACAGACACTGGGGAAATCCTGGAGGCAGCCGTGTTTGGGGTTTGTCTGGAAACAGTTCCGAGTGAAGTGTCCTTCCCTTGGGTGGGATTCCAAAGTCTCACTTTGGGGGTTCTGCTTAAATATGTTTTAGACAAAAGTGGCTATGTGCCTTTCGTGACTCAATTGACTAACCATTCCCTCTGGGAGAATAGTCAATTCTCCCCCAAGGAAACGATCAGTGTTTACAGGTACTGAGTTAAAAATGGTGCTTAGTCTTCCATGGAAAAGGGCTAGTTCTCCTGGGAGACAGCACACCTGTATTTCATTCTTACCATAAAAGGTCACTGTTTGGGCACAGCAAAAAAGTTTAACAGAAAAGGAAGTAGATGATATTGACACAACATTTTAACATGCTGAGGGTCATAATAGATTATTTCCCCTAGACAGTAGTTTTCAGCAACCATTCTTGGCCAGGCACATGAAATTGTCTTGTTGGCAGGGTGACTATAGTTTACCCAAAAGAGTCACAGTTGATACAGAACTGGCAAGAAGGGTTCTGGGTGTCCAGGCTTCAACCATCCATATCATCCACCGTCCAAGGAGAAGCCCTAAAAGACACTGTTATTCCCTCAGGAACAACTGATTAGTAGATAGAATTTCAATATTGTCCTGGCCTGTATAAGTAACTGCTAGGGTATTGTTAGATCCTTCAGCAAAAACCTCTGAGGCCCTGGGCCTATCATGAGGATGTTTCTTTACCCATATCTTCATACTGATAGATCCAAAGCCTCCCACTCTTGTGGTGGCATCAGGGGCCTGGGGAAGTTGTTGCCATACCCCCTTGCGATAGGAGATAATGACTACTTGAGCCACCCATTCCTGGGCTTGCAGTTGTACAGGATGTGAGGATACATTATGCAGTAGTACTTTTATTTCTCCCACATAGTTGAGTCAATAACTCCAGCCATAATTTGCAATTCTTTTAAAGCTAGACTGAATCATAAGAGAATATACCCAAAATGTCCTTCTGGGATTTGCATACCTAACCTGGGATAGTCTAAGTAGTATTAGGGTTGATCCAGATCTCCCACAGTGTGTGTAAATCACTTCCTGCTGATCCTACAATACCTGTATATAGACCCTAAGCATTAGGATCAATTGCCCACCATTTTAAGGTACTAGGACATTGCTGGTAACAAATCTGTAAATTGGGAGTCATCATTTGTGCCAAAGGCATAGAATTGCCTATAGGTTGATTATTTAATTGCTGCAAAGCAAGGAATAAATGCTCTTTCCAGTTTTTATAAGAATCATTTCCTAACTTTCTCAGCTTTTCTTTGAGGAGACCATTCATTCTTTCAATTAGGTATGCAGCCTATGGGTAATAAGGAATGTGATATACCCATTCTATATCATGTTGCTGACATAAGTCTCAATTTCCTTTCCTTTAAAATGAGAGCCATTATCACTCTGAATTTGTAAAGGGGAACCATAAGAAAGTGTAATGATGTCAAGGGTTTTGCATGTATTTGTATGAGTAGTGCATAGGTATGCACAGGCGACCAATACCCTTGAATAGGTGTCTACACAAGTACAAATAAATTGGTATCCCTGACTTACAGGCAATGGTCCAATGTAATCTATTTGCCAAATTTGAGCAGGGAGTGTACCTCTAGCTAATTCCCCCGTTACTATCTTGAGGATGGAGCCTAAAGCATCCTTCTGACAGATTTCACACTCATCCTTTGTCTCCAAATGGAGAAAGGGACACCTGTTCCTCAGGCCTGTGCCCACCTGTACATAGCTCCCACTCCTAAATGTCCCACTTGAGGTGCATCCATCGGGCAAGGGAACAGTCATCTTCAGAGGAGGTGGTAGCTGCTATTTTTGCCAGAGCATCCACAGTGGCTTTATACTCACTCTCAGGTGAATCCTTCTTAGTATGTGCATCTACATGAAAAACAGAGACATTAGTGCACTGAATAAATCCCACATTTCTTCCCATAGAGGTTCTCCCCAGAGTTCCCATCCATGAATTTCCCAATTTTTACGTTTCCACATGGGCATCCAGGTAGTTAATCCATTGGCTACTGCCCAAGAGTCAGTAAATAAATGACATTCTCCCCACCTGTCCTATAAAAAGGCTTGGTGAACAGCTTTTCGTTCAGCTAGTTGGCTGCTGCCCTGTTTTCCGGTGGTTTCTAGAGTGACTTTAGTATGGGGGTTATAAGCAATAGCCTTCCAATGCCTTTCTTGACCAGTGTATTTAGCTGTTCTATCTGTAAACCAAGCACGCTATTTTTGGGCAAAGGTTAGGGAATTATATCCCGCTTCCCAACAGACAGGGAAACTAAGTTTTTCCTTAGTATGGGGCAGTATAGTTGTCTCCCCATCCAGATGTCCTCCATCCATTACCAGTTCGTGGAGACATGCGACCCCTGATTTGCTGGCCCTCGCCCTATTCTGAATGTACTGTTTCCATTTAATTATAGTAGCTTCTTGGGTGTGTCCAATTTTATGGGATGCTGGGGCACTCAAAATCTAACTCATAATGGAGATTCCAGGTCGCAGTAGGTCATCATGTCCCACAGTTAACTGTTCCGTTTCTGTCAAAGCACAGTAAGCAGCAAGAGAGTATATAACTCCTCAGCATTAGGCAATTTTCTAGACCAGAACCCTAGAGGCACCTGCTTTCCCTCTTACTGCTGAATGTAGGAGCTCCTTACTAAGGAGGATATTTTGCCTCCTCCTCCAGTTCTCTCATCCCAGACATCCCCATCCCACTTATCAGGGTCCCAATCAAGTGGAGCAGAAGCAATCACGGTATGCACTTTCTTTCTGTTTACCTTGCCCCAGCGCTCCTTATATTTACACCGAGCACACCGTATTGCAGCCTTTTCAGCCACTGCCTGGTAATTTCTGGCTTAATCCCCCAGAATAAAGTATTGACATTGTAAGATGGAAAGTTTTCCCTGCAATTCTGCAAGCTCGCTTTTAAACTGAGGTTTTCCTGTAGGATCTGCTCTTTCTTTTCATGACACTTTCCATATGCAGTTAGAATGACCCATCCCAGTGGTAGGCACCAACCATTTCTTTTCCTTTCTCTATCAGCACTCCTTGGAGGCACTTAGCCAACTGGGGTAGTTCCCCAGTCTTTACCTTGTGTCCCCAGTCCTCACAGGGACCTGTTCCCTTTGCCCATTCTTACGTGACCTGGTAGAACAGCAAGTCCTTCCACCTAGGCACTTCACAAATCACACACTTGACTTCAGGCTTATGAAAAAGGGCACGCTGTCCTCGTATCCTGTTTGTGACGCCAATTCATGTGACATTAAGGACCACATATGAGATTATGGTCACTTAATTTGGAGGTTCAGATTCACAGACAATAAAAATCCCAAGTCAAAGGTGAATAGTTAAGCAATTTATTAAGCAGGAGCAAAGAGAAAGCAAAGAGCATAGAGCACCAGACAGGAGAAACACCAACACCCGAACACAGACACTGGGGAATCCCTGAGGCAGCCATATTCGGGGTTTGTCTGGAAACAGTTCCGTGTCAAGTGTCCTTCCCTTGGGTGGGATTCCAAAGTCTCACTTTGGGGGTTCTGCTTAAATATGTTTTAGACGAAAGTGGCTCCTGTCAGGAGCTGACCAACAGCCAACCCTTGACACAGTTGGGACGGGTGAGACGCATCTGCACAGCAGAGGCGCTGTGGCCAGATCTCTTGTATGCCTGTCCCTGCTAGCAATAGGTGGTGGGATTTTTGGATACCTGTGTGTTATAACAAAAAATCTGCACGATGCCTCTGATTCTGCATGAAATGACTTGCTGACCACAGAACAGAGATCCCAGCAACCCTAAGGCTGCCTGCTTCCCCCACCTGGGAAGTTAAGGACAAAATTAAACTATGGGCAGACCAACTGCCAGAACTCTGAAGGAAGCTATTGCTAGGAATGTTTCTTAAAGAGTCACCACTCAAAAAGCTTAAGATTTATTGGAGCCACTACCCCTCCCATACCCTGGACAGGAGTGTAAAGAAGCAAGGAGTTCTAGTTGAAAATAATAATCTTAATACATGTAAACAAACACAAAACATGGCCCCCCCAAGAAGTATAAATCAAAAAACCTAGGCAAAAAAAACAGTTACCTGAGACAAATTTAACCTCAACGGACAATAGTTGATTTCTATATACCTATAAATCACACCTTGCACCCTTTTAATTTAGACCAATCCCTAGAATCTTAATAGATACCTAGTTACTAATTGGCAACTGAACATTTGTGCCCATATAGCTTCATTGGCTATCTGATTGATGACCCTCTTGGTCAAAATAACCTTTGTTTAATATGGTGAATCTGTGGGACCTTCTGTACTTTTCAGTTATTTCTTTGTTTAACATGATTGATCTATAAAACCTTCTGTGTTTTTCCAAATTATTTCTATGGTAACCATTTCTGTTTTAATAATCACACTATGCATTGAATGTTGTATAACCTCCTCTATAAAAATAAAGATTGATTTTTCTTGGTGAGCCAGTCAGGCCCAAAAAGCCTGGCTGTCCAGCACCCTACCGGGTGTCCCGATTCAGTCCCTTTGCCTGAGCCGTGCATCCTTCGGGGACCTGAGACCCCGCTGAGGCTGCACCCTGACAGGCTACATGCCAAGGGCCTTTTGTGACTCAACTGACTGACCATTCCCTCTGGGAGAATAGCCAGTTTTCCCCCAAGGAAACGATCAGTGTTTACAGGTACTGAGTTAAAAATGGTGCTTAGTCTTCCGTGGAAAAGGGCTAGTTCTCCCAGGAAACAGCACACCTGTATTTCATTCTTACAATAAAAGGTGATGGTTTGGGCATAAGCAGGGAGGACTCTTAATATTTCTTTAACCTGTCACCAACCTAAAGGAAAAAACTCAAAAACAGTCAAATACAAGGAGACTGAATACCAGGTTATTAAACAATGAATGGGTAAACAATGAGATCTAGGGAGAAATCAAAAAGTTTCTGGAAACAAGTGGAAATGAACACATAACCCCTGTGCTGTGACACACAGTGAAGGCAGTCCTTACAGGGAAGTTCATAGTGATACAGGACTACCTAGAAAAGATAGAAAAGTTTGAAATAAATTACCTAACCCTGTATCTACAAAAACTAAAGGCACAATGACAAACAAAGCCCAGACCAAGTAGAAGGAAGGAAATAATCAAGATCAGACCAGAATTAAATGACACAGGGACTAAAAGAAAAATTCAAAGGCTCAGTACAACTAGGAACTGATTCTTGGAAAAGAAAAACAAAATCAACAAGCCTTTAACCAGATTCATCATGAGAAAAAGAGAGATGACCCCAATAAATAAAATCAGAAATGAAAGGGGAGATATTATAACTGACACCACAGAAATACAAAGAATTGTAAGAAATTACTATGAACTATATGACAACAAATCTGAAAACCTGGGCAAAATGGATAAATTTCTAGAAACATATAATCCTCCAAAACTGGGTCAAGAAGAAGCAGAAAAACCTGTCTCTTGATCAGTGATGCCTTCAGAGAAAGATATTGATCAAAAGGAAGGAAAGGAAATGTGAAAATTAATTAAAAGAAAAAAACTCAATTAATATTGCTTTCAGGAGGACATATAGGGGAAATTCTCACACCCTAACACTTATCCTAGGTTGCCACAAACAGGAAGAAATGTGCCTTCCACCTCCAGGAGAAAAATATATTCTACCTTTTGCCCTAATAGGAGGAAGAAAGATTTTCTCCTCTCTCAGCAACTGTCCAGCCAATGGGAAGTCACAATCCAGCCAATGAAAAGAGCCAGTACATTTCAAACTCCTAGTTTCCTCCAACTGACTATGTTTATAATAGCTGCTCCCAAATTCCCCTTTGCTCTGTAAAAGGTGCTTCTCCTTTGTTCTACAGACTTGCCTATGGTTTTGCCATAGCTCACATAGCCTTCATTGTAATACTTTGCTATTCCTGAATAAACCCATTTTTGCTGGTAGAATAACTTTTATTTTTAAGGTCAACGCAATATATACAATTTGAAATCTTCTATTTTCACTTAATATAATACTGTAAATTCCTTTCCTAGTAAGGACATGGTTATAAAATGGCTGCTTCACATGAAGTACCACATCCACATTCCAGCCATGAAGTGGAATAGAAAAAAGCCAAAAGAATACATGCCCTTTGAATATGCATCGCTTCCATCCCCATACCTTTAAAGAACTGTCTAAGATGCCCACTCCAGCAACTTATGTTTACATCTACAAGAAAAACTAGAACATATGGAGTTGGTATTTCTTTAATTTCTTTTTCCTTGTTCAAGTTGGGGATGATACTTCCTCAAGCAAATAAAAATTTTTGTAGCAATAAAAAATGAAAGGGTGACATCAGAAAAATGGTAGTATAACTTGGTCTCTCCCCTTGAAGTTTCAACAATTTCAATGGCTATAATTTAATAAAGGATTCCCTGCCTAATAGACAACACAGCTGAGTGATCTTCACACTAAAACTTCTGAAGGTGGGAAAGTGGGAGAACCTGGGGAGGTAAGAAGGGAAAAGAACTGAGATTGTGCTAGAGACATACAGAATGGAGCTCACATTCTGCAGTTCACTGTGGGGCTCAGCCCAAAGGGGAAAAAATCAGGTTGTCACTGGAATAACCTTTGGCCTGGAGGATTAAAGAGACACAGTGAGCATTCCTACAGGAGTGGGTAGTACAAGCTTCAGCTGAGCCCAGTGATTTGGGCAAGGACAAAGCACAGAGGTGCAACCATGGCATCTCTTGATGGTGACCAAGCAATGAACATTCCAGACAGAGAAACAAAGCCACAAATCTTGGGTCCTGCCCTCACCTTCCCAGAGCTAGCAGCAGGTCCCAGAAGGAACTGTAGCAGTGAGTGTCAGGTTCCAGGGCACATTATCTGTAAACCTGAAACTGGTACCAGAGAAACACCGTTTCCCTGGGCAACAGGTGCACTCTGCAACTAATCACAGAAACTAATTCCAGGGTCAAGCAGAGCTACAGAGGGGATGCCATGGAGGTCTGCCAGTGATCATTACTGGGAGAGCAAAGCAACATAGGAAGTGACCGACTTTCCCCAGCTAACACGACCCACACAGTTTATAGGTAGTGTTATATTGCAGGAGACAGCACTGGGATTTCACATATTTGGAACTCTATCGCCCACCACATTTTCCACAGGGTTGGTATCCTGATACCAAGGTGACCTAAACAGAGGAGACACACACTTTTCCAGAGAACACATGTTATTTTCCACCATCCCAAAGAGATCTGAAAAGCAGAACAGTGCAAATGAACTAAAATATGTGCTTCAGCGCCAAATACTCAATACAAATAGAATGACTTATTAATCTAGATGAGAAGTGCCACTCAAACATAGATTCTTAGACAGGGAGGGAATTCATGAAATACCATGAATAACCAAGATAACAAAGTAGCTCAGAAAAAAAAATCTCCAGGAAATAAAGACATGGGAATATGTGATGTAAATGACAGTGGATTCAAGATTGCAGTTATTAAAAAACAGTAAAGTACAAGAAAACACAGGCAGTTGAATGAACTCCAAAACAAAATCAACAAACAAAATGAGTACCATACCACACAGACTGAATCTTTAAAAAAGAACCAAATAGAAATTCTGGAGATGAAAACCTCAATAGAAGAGATCAAGAACGAACTAGCAAGCTTAGGAAAGAGAGCTGACCAGATGGAACAAAGAATTAGGGATATAAAAGACAGAAATCTAGAAATGATGCAGATTGAAGAAGAGTGAGACTTGAGCACTAAAAAAGAAAAATGAAAGAACTCTACCAGAACTATCTGACTCTGTCATAAAAAGCAATATAAGAATAAGAGGAATGCCAGGTGAAAAAGAGGAAGGAAGGAACAGAGAGACTATTTGAACAAATAGTTGATGAGAACTTCGCATGCCTGTGGAAAAAGTTAGATCCTTGAATCCAGGAAGCAAACAGAACACCTGATTACATCAATGCAAAAAGGCTTTCTCCAAGGCCCAATGTATTAAAACTCTCAAAAATTAATTATGAAGAAATAATTCTTGAGGCACCAAGAAACAGAAAAAACTAAACTATAAAGTAAAGCCTATTAGATTATCTTTGGACATAGCAAAAACTCTACAAGCTAGAAGAGAGTGGACTCAAATATTCAAAATACTGAAAGAGAGAAATTACCAGCAAAAATAATATATCCAGTAAAGTTATGCTTTAAATCTGAAGAAATACTTTTCTAGTCATACAGCAGCTGAGAGAATTTACCACCAGAAGACCTCCATTGCAGGAAATACTCAAGGGAGTTATTCTGACAGAAACAAAAAACAAAAGGTCACAAAACTATGAGTAAGATAACCAACAAACAGTATAAATAGGGATAATATGTGACAACAGAAAATATAAAGGAGGGAAGGGGTAAATGTCTAAATTTGCAAAGGGGAATAGAAATTAGATGCATCAGAAGGAAAAAAAGTATTGTGTATATATACATGTAACTTTTTAATGTAAACCTAAAAGTAATGACACACACACATACCCAAACTAAGACACGTAACTTTAAAAAAGAGTAAAAATAAAACAACAGGCACAAACACAAAGGAAAAGAACCAATGAAGGCACATAGCTACCAGGAAAAGAAAAGATAAAATGGTGATAGGAAATCCTCATATATCATTAGTTGTCCTGAATGTAAATGGAATGAATTCACCAATAGAAATGCACAGAGTGGCAGACTGGATCAAAAAACAAAACCCAACCACATGCTGCCTTCAGGAGACACATCTAAGCTGCAATGACAAAGACAGACTCAAAGTAGAAGGGTGGAAAATGATTCCCCAAGCAAATGGTATCTACACAAAAGCAAGTGTAACCATACTTATATCAGACAAAATAGATTTTGAGGTAACAAACATAACATGAAACAAAGATTGACACATTATAATGATAAAGAGTAAACCACATCAAGAAAACATAACATTTCTCAATATATATGCACCCAATCAGAAAGCACTGAAATATATAAAGCAACTGATAACAGAACTAAAGGCAGAAACTGACAAAAACACAATCATATAGGAGACCTAAATTCCCCACTTATAGCTATGAATAGGTCATCCAAATAGAAAATCAATTAAAAATACTGTCCTTAAATGACACATTAGACCAAATGGATATATTAACATTTATGGAACCTTTCATCCCAGAACATCACAATATACACTCCTCTCCAGTGCACATGGACCATCCTCAAGGATAGACCATACAATGAGACACAAAACAAGCCTTAACAAATCTGAGAAAATTGAAATCATACCAAGCATACTCTCAGACCACAATGTTATGAAACAAGAAATCAACTGCAAAAAGGATGCTAAAAGCCCCATAAATATGTGGAGATATATGTGGAAATTTGCTCCTAAAATAATTTAAAAAAAAATGGGTCAAAGAAGATATAAAAGGTGAAAACAAAAGATATATAGAGACAAATGACAATGACAATAAGACATATCAAAAATTTTGGAATATAGCAAAAGCAGTGTTAAAAGAAAAGTTTGTATCATTATAGGCCTATCTCAAGAAACAAGAAAAATCTCACATAAACAATCTAACAATCTAACATTACATCTTAAACAGCAAGACACAAACAAAAGGAGACTAAAGTCAGCAGGGAAAAGGAAATAATTAAAATTAGAGAAAAACTGAATGAAACAGAGAGCAAAAAGAATTAATGCTGCAGAAAGCTGGTTCTTCGAAAAAATTAACAAAATTGACAACCCCCTGGTTAACTTACTAAGGAAAAAAGAGAAAGAATTCAAATAAGCAAAATCAGAAATGAAAGAGAAGTTACCAAAGACATCATAGAAACACAAAGAATCACACTAAAATACTATGAAAAATTATATGCCAGCAAATTCAATACCTAAAAGAAATGTTAAGTTCCTAGAAATAAGTAACCTTCCTAGACTGAATCATGAATAATCTAAATAGACCAATTAGCAGTGAGGAAAGCGAAACCACCATCAAAAACCTCCTAAAAACATAAAAATCCAGGACCAGAAGGCTTCACTAGTAAATTCTACAAAACATTAAAATAGGATTTGATAGCTATACTTTTCAAACTCCCTCAAAAAATTGAAGAGGCAGTATGTCCTAATACATTTTATGATACCAACATAACTGCAATACCAAAACCTGACAAGGATAACACACACACACACACACACACACACACACAACTATACACCAGTATCTCTTATGAATACAGATACAAATATCCTAAACAAAATGTTAACAAATCAAATACAATAATACATTAAAAAAGTAATACATCGTGATCAAATGGGGTTCATTGCAGGGGCACAAGGATGGTTCAATATATGCAAATCAATCAATGAAATACAGCACATTAGCAAAATAAAAGATAAAAAACATGATCTTAATAGATGCCGAAAAAGCATTTGATAAAATACAACATCAATTTATTATTAATATACTCAATAAAATGTGTACAGAAGGAAAGTTCCTAAATGTAATGGAGGCTATATGACAAACCCCAGCTAAAACCATACTTAATGGTGAAAACCAGAAAGATTTTCCTCTAAGAACAGGGACAAGACAAAAATGTTCACTCTCACTGCTCGTATTCAACATAGTATTAGAAGTCCAAGCCAGACAAGAAAAAAAATAAAAGGCATCCAAGTCAGAGATGAAGAAGTGAAAGTGTCACTTTTTGCAGATGATATAATTGTTTACATAGAATACTATAAAGACTCCACCAAAAAAAACTATTAGAAACAATAAACAAATAAAGTTTCAGGATACAAAATCAATGTACAAAAATCCCCTGCATTCCTATATTCTAACAATGAAATTTTGGACATGCAATGAACAATTCCTTTTGCAACTGCAACAAAATGAACATAATACACAGGAATAAACAATAAAGAATGTGAAGGACATATATACTGAAAACTACAAAGCATTATTGACAGAGACTGAAAAAGACACAATGAAAAGATATTCTGTATTCATGCATTGGAAGAATCAGCATAGTTAAAATGCCATGTTTCTCAAAGCAATATACAGATTTAATACATTCCCCATCCAAACCTCAATGACATTTTTCAAAGAAATAGAATGAAAAAATCATCAGATTTGTGTGGAACCACAAAAGATCCCAAATAGCCAAAGTATAAAGAACAAAGAACAGACGTATCACACTCCCTGACTTCAAATTATACTACAAAGTGATAATAATAAAAACAGCACAATATTTGCAGAAAAAAGATATACTGACAAATGGAACAGAATTAAGAGGGCAGGAATAAACCCACATGTATATGAGTAAATAATTATTGACAACAGCACCAAAACATGGAATGGAGGGGGCAAAAAGCCTGACTGGTGTGGCTTAGTGGGTTGGACATGATCCTGAAAACCAAAAGGTCACCTGTTTGATTCCTGGTCAGGGCACATGCCTGGGTTGCATGCCAGGTCCCTGGTTAGGGGCATTTGAGAGGCAACAAACCAATGTTGTTCCCATGCATTAAAGTTTTCTCCCTCCCTTACCCTCTTTGTAAAAATAAATAAATACAATCTATTTTTTAAACCCTGTTCAATAAACAGTGCTGAGAAAACTGGAAAGCCGCATGGGAAAGAATGAAACTAGATTGCTGTTAGTCACCACATACAAAAAGTAACTCAAAATGGTTCAAAGAACAAATATAAGACTTGAAACAATGAATTACATAGAAGAAAACACAGGTACTAAACTTATGGACCTTGGTCTTAAAAAAAGATCTAAGGTCCATTAGATCTGCAACTTTATTTGTTTATTGTTTCTAACAGTTTTTTTTTTTTTTGGTGGAGTGTTTACCGTTCTATATGAATTTGACCCCAAAGGCAAGGGAAGTAAAGGCAGAAATAAATGAATGGAACTATAACAAACTAAAAAGATTCTGTATAGCAAAATAAATTGCCAATAAAACAAAAAGGAAACCAACCTAATGGGAGAAGATTTTTGCAAACATCAGCTCCAACAAGGGGTTAATGCCCAAAATATATAAAGAACTCATACAACTCAACACCAAACAACATTCAATTTAAAACCAGACTTGGGGGACTTCCAGCTGAGATGGAAGCACAGGTAGAAACACTGTGTCTCCTCACACAACCAAAAGGACAACAACAAATTTAAAAACAAAAAACAACCAGAACTGACAGAAAATTTAACTGTATGGAAGTCCGACAACCAAGGAATTAAAGAAGAAATATTCATTCAGACTGGAAGGAGGGGCAGAGACAGGTAGTGGGGCAGAGACGACTTGCAGCAAGGCGGTGGCTGGAAGCCCCAGCGAGGCAGTAGATTTTGGACTGGGCCGTCCCATATATGCATGCAGACAAACTGGGAGGGAAAACTGGGGAGCGAGATACACCATGCAAGTCAGAGTTCAAGAGCAGGGAAATAAAGTCTCAAATCTCTAATTGAAAACACAAGTGGGGATTGAGGTGGCAGCAGGGGAAACTCCCAGCCTCACACGAGAGTTCATTGGACAGACCCACAGAGTCACAGAATGTACACAAGCCCACCCACCTGGGAATCAGCACCAGAAGGGCCCAATTTGGGTACCCAAATTGTGGGTAGTGGGGGAAGTGACTGAAAACAGGCAGAGAGCGGAGCAAGCACCATTGTTCCCACTTGGACTCCTTCCCTATGTACAGCATCACAATGCAACCACATGGGTTGCCCCATCCTGGTGAACACCTAAGGCTCTGCCCCTTACAACACAACAGGCAAGCCAAGACAACAACAACAACAACAAAAAAAGGCCCAAATGAAAGAACTGATCAAAGCTCCAGAAAAAATACAGCTAAGTGACAAAGAGATAGCCAACCTATCAGATGCACAGCTCAAAGCACTGGTGATCAGGATGCTCACAGAATTGGTTGAATATGGTTGCAAATTAGATGAAAAAATGAAGGCTATGCGAAGAGAAATGAAGGAAAACACACAGGGAACCAATACTGATGGGAAGGAAACTGGGACTCAAATCAATGGTATGGACCAGAAGGAAGAAAGAAACATTCAACCAGAACAGATTGAAGAAACAAGAATTCAAAAAACTGAGGAGAGGCTTAGGAACCTCCAGGACATCTTTAAACATTACAACATCTGAATCATAGGGGTACCAGAAGGGGAAGAGGAAAAGCAACAGCTTGAAAACTTAATTGAACAAATAATGAAGGAGAAGTTCCCTAATCTGGCAAAGGATATAGACTTCCAGGAAGTACAGGAAGCTCCAAGAGTCCCAAAGAAGTTGGATCCAAGGAAGCACACACCAAGGCACATCATAATTACATTACCCAAGACTGAAGATAAAGAGAGAATATTAGAAGCTGCAAGAGAAAAGGAGACAATCACCTACAAAGGAGTTCCCATCAGACTGTCAGCTGATTTCTCAAAAGAATCCTTGCAGACAAGAAGGGGCTGAAAAGAAGTATTCCAAGTCATGAAAGGCAAGGACTTACATTCAAGATGGCTCTATCCAGCAAAGCTTTCATTTAGAATGGAAGGGCAGATAAAGTGCTTCTCAGATAAGATCAAGTTAAAGAAGTTCATCATCACCATGCCCTTATTATATATCAAATGTTAAAGGGACTTATCTAAGAAAAAGAAAATTAAAAATATGAACAGTAAAATGACAAGAAACTCACATTTATTAACAACTGAACCTAAAACAAAAACATAAACAAACTAAGCAAACAACTAGAACAGGAACAGAATCAAAGAAATGGAGATCACATGGAGGGTTATCAGCAGAGGAGGGGGAGAAAGAGAGAGGGGGAACAGGTACAGAGAATAAATAGCATAAATGGGAGGGGGTGCACAGGGCGAAGGGGAATAAAGGGGGGAGAATGGGACAACTGTAATAACACAATCAATAAAACATATATTTTTTTTAAATGTGCACAGGACCTGAACAGAGGGCTGGGTGAAAAGGGTGAAAGGATTAAGCAAAATAAAAAAGAAACTCGCCCTAGCTGGCGTAGCTCAGTGGATTGAGTGCTGACTGCGAACCAGGCATCGCAGGTTCGATTCCCAGTCAGGGCACATGCCTAGGTTGCAGGCCATGTCCCCCAGCAACCGCACATTGATGTTTCTCTCTCTCTCCTTCTCCCTTTCCTCTCTAAAAATAAATAAATAAAATCTTTAAAAAAAAAAAAAACAAAGAAACTCATAGACAGACAAGAGGATGTGGCTTAGCAGAGCAAAAGGAGGATAGGGGGAGGTAGAAATGGTAAGGTAGGAATAAATGGTAATGGGAGAGCTGACCTGAAGTGGGGAACACACTATACAATATACAGATGATGTATTATAGAAATGTACTCCTGAAACCTATATAATTTTATTAGCCAATGTCACCCCAATAAATTCAATGAAAATATATAAATGAAATATAATGATTCTATAAGAGGAAAGGATAGGAACAGATGATTCACTTGGAAGGAGGTAAGACTATAAATTAATACAATACTTTGGAAAGCCAGTAAATTCTCTCATTTACTTTGATCACACAACGTTACCTTTAGAAATAGCAAGGCAATTATGCTGGACACACAGAAAAATCTGAATTTATAATTATCATGCCCATTTGCAGCATTATAATAGCAAGAAGTAGGAAACATTATTTCTAACAAGAGAATGTAAAAACAAATTACAACCTATTAATATACTATATAATGTAACCATTTAAAGGATATTTATCAAAGGTTTAAAGTAATTAGATACTTAAAATCACATGAAATAAAAAAGCAGAGTCTCGTCCAGGTCACTGGGACGCCAAGAACTCAGAGCTGACCCTTACTGTACATGCTGTCCAGGAGTATTGCAAGCAACAAGGATCTTCCACACTGGGCAGCCAAGTCTTGCCCCTGTACCACCTGTTCCAGACTATGGAGGAAAAGTTCGTCATGGGCTCATCCCTGAAGAATTCTTCCAGTTTGTTCATCCTAAAACCGGTGTAACAAGACCTCATGTGCTCGGAACTGGGCGTATCCTGTTTCCTATCCAAATATATGTGGTTACTCCACAGACCATTTCTGCCATATCAACGATAGGGCTGCTCGTCTTTAATGGTTAAAAAATATGGTGCCTCTATTAGGGAATTTGCTGATAAACTCAATGGGCAAAAATTTGCCCAAGTAGATGAAATGATAACAGGCTTCTATAGACCGTTCTGCATGGTGTCCTGCTTGCACCGGACCCACGCCCATGGATAGGTTCTCCCATGGGAAATCAGGCCTGCAATGTATCTAGGCTGCTTTGAGACTTGCTTTTGCTAAAACTCCCTCACCCTGAATTGAGGCAGCAAACATTTACTGCAAAGTAACTTCCTCAAATCCATGCTAAACCTTTCAAGGATGAGTGTAACTGGTTCAGCTACTTTTCCCTTTTCATTTGCAAATATCCCTCTTCTATGATGTGATTATCGACATCCTCTCCTTTGTTTTCTATAAAAGGTAACCACGTAAAGCAATCCTGGGCATAGTAAATGAGGACCTTCATGTAATGTGCCCAGAAAGACAATAAAAGTTCATCTAAGCAAGGCTGAGGCTTTTGCTCCTCTTGAGAGAGAAGCTGCCCTTTTTCTCCACAGGACTCGGTAGTCCATGTGAATTTCTTTTGTTTCAGCTACAATGTCATGGACCCCATGAGCTAAAGTCCGCTACAGCTTCCATCAGAAACAACCAAGATGCAATGGATCTGGAGAAGTCCCAGCAGGCACTGGTGCAAAAGCACCATTACCTTTTTGGTGTCCAGAGGAATAACATTGGTATGGCCTTGGAGGTTACTTACTGGGAACGGCTGCATAGAGTATACAAGGAGGTAAAGAATCACCTGGACTATCATATCTCAGTGCAGAATATGATGCACTGGAAGGAGCAAGAGCACATGATAAATTGGGTAAAGCACATGGTGCAGAGCATCTCTGCACAGCAGGAAAAGGAGACAATTGTCAAGGGCATTGCAGATCTAAAGCTGCTTGCAAAGAAGGCTCCAGCACAGCCAGTTATGTAAACAAATTGATTTAGACTGAGGCAGCTAAAAACACTCGACTGAGTAGAAACTAGGCTGTGACAAAAGCTTTCTGCATCATCTTCTACTGGAGTCCAGTTTACTCCACCTAAAAATGAAAAGCGTGAGTTCCATCTAAAGACAGAATTAAAACAATCTGTTGGCCAGTGAGATGTTTCTTGTCCTTCTTGCCCTGCATTTTGAATTGTTCGATGATCACTTTTGAACAAGTAGTGTGCTTTTAATAATATTTGGTACCTGACTAAAGACTACCAAGTTATCATTTGAATTTATAATTAATTCTATCATCTTACAATAAAGTGACAGCTGAACAGGAAAAACAAACAGAAAGCAAAATTACATATACAATTTGATCAAATTATGTAGCAAAAAAAGAAATGCATGTGTGAAAGTTTGAAGAAATAATACTAAAATGTTACTAGACATTGTCTAGAAGCAATGATACAACACTCTTCTGATAGGGAACTCAAGACTTGGAAAATTTTAGCTTAGGGTAAAAAGTTATGAGTCTAGCAAATAATGTGCATGTTAAAGCTTTTGTTTCAAAAACTACAGATAAGGCCTATCCTGGCTCCTGGGAAAAACAGCCAACCTCCTGGGGCACTGATAGAAGATTACTGCCTGGGGACATCAGAACCTTTGTTCCAGGGAGAATAGATGACCACCCCTCCCCCTTGGGATCAGATAACTGCCCAGGACAGGAATGTTGCAGCTTCTGAATCTCAAAGCCCTCACTGCACCTTGTTTGTCCTCCCCCACCCCCTTATAAATAATCTGGCCAGGAAAGAGAAGGGAAGATGGTTTGTTAGGGTATGAACCCGCCATCTCATATCGCTGGCCATCTGAATAAAGTGCCCATAAAAGATTCAATCGCTGTCATTGCTTATTGGATTTGGTAGTGACAGGCAGCCTGAATGCTGGTGTCTTTTACGGTTACATTTTTATATTTTTAAATGTCTTACAGTAAGTAGATACCTAATGGGAAATTTTAACTTTTACTATTTATTTAAAAATACAGATTATTAGAAGTACATCTATATGGTGAAAACTAAAACAATATAAAAAGATTTCTGCTTGTGCACAAATATTAGGAAAGACACAAAAATACAAACAGTGGTTGCATTTGGATCTGAGGACCAAAGTGATTTTTAGGTCTGTCACAGTCCTCAAAACATTGTTTTGTGATCTTTCCATCCTATACACACACATAAAGAGATCATTTTAGAGTTGATCTGAAGATGGCTGGCTGCTCCCTCTGCTCAGTAGAGATGGGTCCTTAGGCAAGAACCAAGTCATGGCCCTGGAAATCATGGACAGTAAATGCCTGGTTTCAGAAGCTGTAACCCCCCAAAGATAAGGCTGAGTGAGAGACCTTGGGTCCATAAGCCACTAAGGATACAAAGCTTATCTCCCTTGTCAGGCAGGGGCGCTGACTCTGCCCCCTTTACTTTACCCTGCTTGGCCCGGAGCAGATGACTGGTTAGCCAATGACCGGTAAGATTCCTCAAGGGAGGGACAACCTAAGACAGGAATGGTCACGGGGGCCCTCAGGAAAGGACTGGGGGGGGGGCTACAGCAAAAGGGGGTGATGGACTCTCACCCCTTGGTTTTGACATAGCCTAAGTCCTCATTCTATCTGTGAGAAGTCTCCTAATCTCTTGGCTGCCTTACTTCCCCTGCCTGCCTTTTAAGCCTGAAACAATGACAGAGGGCGGTGCAGTCCTGGGCTGAAAAGGGCCGGTTCCCTGGGGCAATCAGGTCTAAGAAAGAATATATAAAATCCTGTAAAACCTGCTTTGCTAAGAATGTTCTCAATTTTCTGATAAGGGTTAGAGCAGGAAATGAGTTTGTTTCCCAAAGTTTTGTAGCCCTTTAGCTAACTGACCCTGACTCAAGAATAAACCCTTGTAGTTCTTTGTATGTTGCCTATTGTTTGATCCTTACTGCCTGACAATGATTGATGAGCTTTACCTATATTCCCGTGCAAAGTGAACCCAATAAAAGCTCGTTGAAAAAAAGGCTCTTAGCCCTTCTTCTTTCAGAGATTGGCCACCTTTCCTCCCCAAGCAGATCATGTCTTGGTAGACTTATTGTCATGCATGGCGGATGGGGAGGCTCTGTGGGTAGAGCGCCCCCCACCCCCGCTCCCAGCTCAGGATTGTAAAATCCAGCAGGCCTTCCCCCAAGTCTGAATAAAGGTTGGCCCAGGCAATTGGGATCTTCATTTCCCATCACTGTTAAAAAATGTAAAAGCAGTCTTTTTGATTATCAGAACCTTTTACTCACTGACGGGAACATCAAAAAGCCAAACACAGAGGAAAGTCGCAACACATAAACATTCCTGTGCATAAGCACATGCATTCTCAGATAAGAGGGTCAAATGAGTTTGGCCACAGCAAGGATATGGCCATCTTGGAAAGTACTGGCTTTCTACCTTTGGACCCAGTTGAACAGTAGTAGCTACTTTCAATTTCTGGATAATAAAGGGGGGCAAAGTTTTGCCAACTTAAAGCTGCCTTTGATTGTTAGCTGGTTCTTAAGAAATAAAAGATTCAAAAAGAACCTTTGGCTCTTTCTTTCTCCTTTCCCGCCTAAGAGATTCAGATGGGAAAAACCTGCTTCAGGAACTGAACCTTAACATAATCACCGTAGCATTAGACAGGAATCTCCAAGCAAGCAGAAGCATGTTTATAGATTCCTACTGGGTCCCACTGTTCCTGAGGCACCTGGCAAGAATTTGCCTGCCTGTGCATTATGCTCTTCCACATCTACTTGCAAATTGCTTATTATCACTTCTGAAATCTAAGACTCCATTTCTTAGCCCTATCTTCTCTCCTTTGTCCAAAATCTTATATATACCTAGTGTTGCCACACTGTCTGCAGTTTTCACTCTTATGCGAATTCCCCAAGTGCCACGTCCTCTTCCAACCATGTTGCCTGACAAGGTCCAGGACGTGGAAAGAAGGAATTCAAGGAATCCATCTTCCTGGAAGAGAACGTGGAATACAAAAGAGGGGCGGTAATTTTCCTGGGATTGCTCTTAATAACTCCTTGTTGATATTATTCATGGTCTTGCTTTGTGTCCTGATTTCACATAAGAATAGGCCATGAAGAGAGGCTCGAAGCCAGACAATGATTGATTTTGAGGGAAATTCTGAAGAAACAATTAGTTCTCCTCAGACTATTGAATCATGCTCAAACTGTGTAAACAAGGTATTTATAAACCTGAGTAAGAAATTATCCTCAATTGTTCCCATAAAAGAATTCAAGAATCAGTCATAACAGGCTGAATTGTTGGTACATTTTCCCATGCCTGTTCCTTACCCACAGATACAAAGGGTCTTCCAAGAAAAAACTATATAGACCCCTACCCACAGCCCAGGGATACCCCTGGGTAGCATATTGGATTAATGGTAAATTATGGTATTCCCAAAGAGGAGCTAATAGTCTCCAGAGGGTTCCAGATCCCCCATTGCCTTACATAGGAGCATATAATGAACATGGCATTAGAATGGTCAATAAGGATGGAGTCCAAGTGCCTTATAATAGTCTAAATTTCATGGAAAGGTTAGCTCGAAGCAGACCTCCCTGGTGTGTTTTTTTTTTCCCCTAAGGAACAAAACAGGTCACTACTCCGCCAGCTTGTCGAAGGATTTTGCCCACATTTCCCCCTATCATGCAGCAGCTTCAAAAAGGAACTTTCTGAATTAACCAAACAGAAATAGAATAAGACATGAGAAAGTCAAGAATGACCTATATCCTATAAAATTTAATAAAATTGTCTATCACCTTTAAGGTCAAAAGGTTTATTGTGGCTAGATTTCCTCTCTATCTCTCCTTACATGTTTGTTTTGGTGATCAAAAGGTGGTGGGATTGTTAGAAAATTATATTTTAGGTTTATTGATTTGAATAATTCCAATGAAGTTGTATAAAATAATTTCTTGATCAGAGAATAAAATCCCCTCTAATGAAATAGCCCCCTTGCCCTGGCTGGCGTAGCTCAGTGGATTGAGCGCGGGCTGCGAACCAGGCATCGCAGGTTGGATTCCCAGTCAGGGCACATGCCTAGGTTGCAGGCCATGTCCCCCAGCAACTGCACATTGATGTTTCTCTCTCTCTCTCACCCTCTCCCTTCCCTCTCTAAAAATAAATAAATAAAATCTTTAAAAAAAAAGAAATAGCCCCTGAATGTCTAAAAGTTGTTGAAGTAACAGCCCCTCCTTTACCTTGAATAGGAATATATATCAATTAGAATTAGACAGGCAAAGAAATAAGAAAAGCTGGTTAGCTATTACAAACCAAACATAGAAATAATTACCAGAGACCTCTATCCAATCGAGCGTACCCTTTTGCCCCATGACAAATTCTGAGAACTTTAATAAACAATAAGACATTCAAACTCTGTACATACAGCTATTTCTAATTGTTTGCATTTAATAGATTACTAGATTAGCATGACTAGATGTTTGGGTAAAAAACTTCCTGCTTCACCTAATCGCAAATGTTAATCACTGCCAAAAATGAAAATATAAAACTCTGTTTGTACTTGCAATAAACGGAACAGAGCTTCACCGCCCTCTGAGTCGTGTTGTCGTCTGTTACCCATCGCTGACGCCTTACCCACCTTCAGGAGACCCTCGACCCAGCTGCAGCCGGAGCGTAGCACCCAAGCACATATATTAAAAATTTGTTTGCTACTGTTTAAAAAAAAATGGGCGGAGGACATAAACAGACACTTCTCCCAAGGAAACATACAAATGACCAACAGATATTTGAACATGCTCAACTTCACTAGCTCTTAGCAAAATGCAAATCAAAGCTACAATGAGATACCACTTCACACATGTTAAAATGGCTATTACCAACCAGACAAGTAAGAACAAGTGTTGGAGAGGTGGTGGAGAAAAATGAACCCTGCTTCACTGCTGGTGGGTATGTAAGCTGGTACAGCCACTGTGGAAAACAGGATGGAGGTTCCTCAAAAAATTAAGCATAGAGTTACCACATGACCCAGCAATCTCTTTTCAGGGTATCTGCCTGAAAATTTTGAAAACATTTATTTGCATAAATATATGTATCCCTGTGTTTGTTGCAGCACTATTTACAGTGGCTAAGATATGTAAACAGCCAAAGTGCCTTTCCACAGATGATTAGATAAAGATGTGGTACACACAGAGGTTGGGGCAAAAGTAGGTTTACAGTTGTGACATGCAGCTTATGATTATAATAGCTTTACTAACTGTGTTTCACACACTCATATCTGTGAATCTACTTTTGCCTATCCCTGTACAATGGAATACTATTGAAATACTGCCTTTGCAAAAACATGGTTAGAACCTGAGAATATCATGCTAAGCAAAATAAGAAAGAAAACATGATTTCCCTCATGAGTGGGATATAAAACTGAAAACAAATCAATAAACAAGAAAAACAAAAACTCAGAGACAACAGTATTATGGTTATCAGAGGAGAGGAGGGTGGAGGGAGCAGTAAAGGGTAAGTGGGTAAAATATGGTGACAGAAAATGATATGACTTTGCATGGTGGGCACATAATGCTGCTGGGGAAAATGCAGAAAACCACTTTGGAGAGTGATGGGGGAGCCTGGAGCCAGCAGGGGCATTTCAAGGGGTTGCCAGTCTGGAATGTTAACAGAGATAGCTAAGCCCTTAATGGGCCTGACCAGGCTATGTAAATAGTAGACAAATGTTTAGATAAGCCATTTGTTAACCTTTGAATCCTGGGACCTCTACAACCTTGTACCAGCCTGGTGCCTTGTTTCTGACATTCTGTTTCTGATATATAGATGGAAACCCTATAAATACTGTGGAGAAACAAAGAACTGAGCTCAGGATTTGGAATTTCCCCTGGGCCCGCGTGTAATAAAGAATCGTGCCCCAGACTTCCGGCCCAGATGGAGACATAGGTGGATACACCGTACCTCCACACACAACCAAGATAGGAACAACAACAATTTAGAAATAGAATAACATCCAGAACTGACAGAAAATTGATTTAAATGGAAGTCGGACAACCAAGAAGTTGAAATAGACCTGTTCATCCAGACCGGTAGGAGGGCCGAAGTCGGGCAGCTGGGTGCTGGTCGCAGCACGGAGAGCAGAGTTGGGACCGGACGCATAAGGCATCCGAGGGTGTGTAAAGCATCTGGGGCACGCAAGACCGAAGCAGGTGGACCCTGAGTGTGCTTGTGGCAGCTGGCAGGCCCCAGCAGAGGGGTGGCACCCGGCAGACCCAGTGAGGCAGCGATTGTAAAGCAAGGCAGTGTGCGCAACTCAGGATCCCAGCGCTGGGAAATAGAGCCTTGGGACACTGATCGTGGACACCTGTGGAAGGTGAGGTGCAGGGAGAGACACCCAGCCTCACAGGAGAGGTCCTTGGAGGGTCCCACAGCATGCACAAGCCCACCCACACGGGAATTGGCACCAGAAGGGCCCAGTGTGCTTGGGGGAAGCAGCAGAAGGGACTGAGGTCCCACGGAGGATAGAGCAACCGCTATTGTTCCCTCTCGACCCTGCCCCCACATACATCGTCACAACCCAGCTACTGGGGTGCCCCGCCCTGGTGAACACCTAAGGCTCCGCCCCCTACTGTAACAGGCACGACCAGACCAAAAAGAGAGAGAGAGAGAGAGAGAAGAGAGAGAGAAATGGCTCAAACAGAAGAACACATCAAAGCCCCAGAACCCATCCTTTTAAGCGACCGAGAAATAGCCAATTTATCAGATGCACAGTTCAAAACACTGGTGATCAGGAAGCTCACAGAATTGGTTGATTTTGGTCACAAATTAGATGAACAAATGCAGGCTACGATAAGAGAAATGAAGGAAAATGCACAGAGAATCAATAGTGATGGGAAGGAAACTGGGACTCAAAACAATAGAGTGGACCAGAAGGAAGAAAGAAACAACCAAACAGAAAGAATGGAGAAATAAAAATTCAAAAAAATGAGGAGAAGCTTAGGAACCTCCAGGACATCTTTAAATGTTCCAACATCCGAATTATAAGGGTACCAGAAGGGGAAGAAGAGCAAGATATTGAAATCTTATCTGAAAATATACTGAAGGAGAATTTCCCCATTCTGGCAAAGGAAATAGACTTCCAGGAAGTCCAGGAAGCTCAGAGAGTCCCAAAGAGGTTGGACCCAAGAAGGAACACACCAAAGCACATCATAATTACATTAGCCAAGGTAAAAATGAAGGAGAGAATCCTAGAAGCAGCAAGAGATAAGGACACAGTAACCTACAAAGGAGTTCCCATCAGACTGTCAGCTGGTTTCTCAAAAGAGACCTTACAGGCAAGAAGGGACTGGAAAGTATTCCAAGTCATGAAAGGGAAGGACCTACATCCAAGATTGCTCTATCCAGCAAAGCTTTCATTTAGAAAGGAAGGACAGATAAAGTGCTTCTCAGATAAGGTCAAGTTCAAGGAGTTCATCATCACCAAGCCCTTATTTTATGAAATGTTAAAGGGTCTTATCTAAGAAAAAGAAGATTAAAAAACATGTAAAATGACAGCAAACTCACAACTATTAACAACCACACCTAAAACAACAACAAAAGAAACTAAGCAAACAACTAGAACAGGAACAGAACCACAGAAATGGAGATCACATGGAGGGTTAGCAACAGGGGAGTGGGGTGGGGAGAGGGGGGAAAGGTACAGAGAATAAGTAGCATAGATGGTAGGTAGTAAATAGGAAGGGAGAGGGCAAGAGTAGAATGGGAAATGTAGAAACTAAAGAACTTATGACACATGGACATGAACTACAGGGAGGGAATGTGGGTGGGAGGGGGGATGCAGGGTGGAGGGGAGTGAAGGGGGGAAATGGGACAACAGCATAATCAATAAAATATATTTAAAAATAAAAAAAAAAGAATCGTGCTCCACCACCTCTCCTGCGTGTTAGTTATTTTCTGCAACAATGCCACATAAAGATCACAGAAATGTTTACCTGAACCCTAAGTATGTACTCCTATTAACCAATGTGACCCCAATACATTTAATTAAAAAAGTGAGAGAATGAATATTGATTGGGCTAGAGATATGTGACTAAACAACTAACAGTATCTAATATTAAAAATATTCTCAAAGATCCTTCAATTATGTAAGAAGTTACAATATCACTTAAATGAAAATATAAGATATGTATGTATATATGTACACAGATACATGTACATGTTATTTGTGCACATGTGTAAAACCAAAATACTCAGCACACAAGATAACCTGAATCATTTGCCTTATTAATAAAAAGAAAATTAGGAATTGCAAGGAAGATATTTCTAAAAACAACCAGTGGGTTCTCTGTCACTTGATGGGTCTTTTTAGGCATATACCAAGAAAGAAAGAAAATCATGTCCTGAAAAATGTATTTTGGAAACAAAGAGAAAATACCAAGGCACCTTAAACATGCCTTTTAGATATCCCAACTATTATTTCACGCAAAGAGGAATACACGGTCACATATTCACAATCACACCCCCCCCCCCACGGGGACAAAGTCACAGGTCCCACCCGCACAGTGTTCACACAGTCAACCATTGACAATCATACTCCGGGGACTCACAGCCACACCAAACCTCCTCACCTCCGCACACAGTCTCACACACAGTCGAAATCACAAACACATCATTGGGACACACAGTCACAGAACTTCACAGTCACCCCTTCTCTGGCCGTTCCGCCCCACCAGACTTCACTAGCCGACCTCACCTCCGCACGTCTCATCTTCCGTCTCCTGGGAATCACGTCAGCGACCAGGCGGAACCACTCAGGCACCATTCCCGGGGTCCCTTTCTGGGTCGGCATAAACACTCCACCTCCTGACGGTGGGGGGAGCGGCAGGCGCAGCGCCTTCTGGGAACTGTAGTTCAGCAAAGTCCTCGCGGCGCCCTAGAAGGCGATTGGCTTGAACCCTGCCACTGAAAGCAGAGACCGCACCCAGGAGTCTTCTGGTGCTTCTGGTGTTGCCTCGGCGGTGGCTCCTACTAGGAGTCGCCTGCATGCTTGAGCTGAGCTTGTAAAAAGCCAAGGCACAGCACTGCCCTCTCCCCGATGTAGAGTTAATATGTAGAGTTAACTGAGTTCCGTTGGAGACTGGAGCTATTGCAGCTGCTGGGAAGTGTAGTCCACAGTCAGAAAAGTGGCAGACCGACCAACAAGACTGATTCCATCTTGCACTGAACCCCGGCTTGACAGAGCCCCGGAGACCGCTAGGAGTGCTAAACAGCCCAAGCAAAGCGCAGGCGCAGACTTGGCTCGCCGTGGAAGTCTTTGTTTGCTGGTGAGTGGTTTCGGCTCCGCCAAACGCGAATCTGGCCATGCGACTTGTGTTTCTGTGCTCAGTAACCTGCTCCGAGGCTGTAGGGGAGGATTCGCAGTGTCTGTGACGGGGTTGGAGAGGCTGAGGAGGAGGAATCGCCTCCTGTGACGTGCAGTGTTCAAAGCTTATGTGGAGGGGCAGGGGCACTGGAGGGAACTGGGGCGGGCTCGCGGGTGGGTGACGGAGGGTCTAAGGAGGTGTGAGAGAGTTGTAGAGGTACAACCTGTGTGAGACACAGTGTGATGTCAAGTTTGTGAGGGTGAATGGCATGTGAGTTTTGTGGGGTAGCAATCTCTAAACCTCACTTCTTCCATTTTTAAAGTAGTGATGGCAAGAATGCATCTTTCTGGAGCATCTGTTTCTAGAAGATAAACGAAGGCTCAGCAATTGAGCGGTTTTAGGCGAAGTAATTTTTAAAGAGATTTTAATTAAAAGCTAGCTAGTGTAGAAACGAAATCGGCAATTTTTTAAGAGGAAAGATTCCCGAAAAACTTTTTATTGAATGTCTAGATTGCTCCGTAGGTGTGACTTAATTCTTAAGGTGTCACCTTAATTCTGGTGAGACTGGTTTGAGAAGCCCTGGAATAAGGAATATAGCTTTAAGAGGTAATTTCTACTTGTGCAGACAACAAAGAATTACAAGTTGTCCTTTTTGTGCAGCGAGATCAGGTAAACAATTAAAAACTGCCTAGTTTGTAAATGAGTATGGCAATGACTCCTAATTTGACCAGGTTTTCCTCAGACCCTATGGCCTTTGTAAATGTAGTGAAACAAATATTCTTCTATCCAGAAAGACACTTTCTTCCAGTATTTTATCATACAACATATTTTTCAATAAAATGAAAAAGTAAAGGACCACACTACAAAAATTCATTTACAAAAATAATAGATTTGATATATTCAAAAAGTAATCAGTTGCAGAAAAGATGGTTATTTACAAAAGCAACAAATCAGATAAAACACCTAGAGATAAACAAGAAATGTTTAAAGCCTATATTAAGATTGTTTTTAAATGTTAATAATGAAAGGCTCAAAAGAAGACTTGAGCAAGTGGACATATATATCACATTTTTGATAGATTTTTAAACTCTGCAAAGTATTTTGTTATGTGAAGAAAGCAAGGTACACAATGTTTGGTGTAATATACTACTTTTTTGAGTAAATGGAAATAAGAATGTGTATTTGTAATTACATGGAGAAACTTGAGGTTTACACAGAAAATAAAGAATATTGGGGACAGATGCGGCAGTCAGGGCAGGGATAAGAATCACATTTTTTGCATGCCCGTTTTGTGTATTTCCATTTTTAACTGGAGTGGAGGAATTAGATTTCTCTGTTAGCTCCATTGCTTTTTAGATGTTTATTGTTGCCTCATTCTTGAATGTTTCCTTGATCTTCTCACTCTTCTCAGTTTTATAATTCCAGTAAAAACCAAGGAGCAAACCCTCCCCACAACTGCATTAGTGACTCACATTTATGTTTGTCCTTTAACTATTAGGATTACGGAGTTTCTGTCTTTGATCATCTTTTTTCATCTCAAAGGACTCTATGGCAATAGCATTCCATTGTGGCTTCTGCTGACAAATAATGAATGTTCATTCCTATCTGAGGTTTGCCCTAAGCTACTCATCCATATGTCCAGGTGCCCAGTGGACAGTCCCTCTGGAGGTTGCCCGAGAACTTCAAACTCTTTATGTCCAAAATGTCGTAACTCCTTCCTCCTATAGTTTGCCTCCATCCATTAGCCCTTCTGTATTACCTGTTTCATCAATTCATAACACAGGGTAGCCAGATGCTAATCTTCTTACATCTGAGTAATGTAAGAGCTTCTGAGTAATTTTGTCCCTTTTATTTGTCACACCCCACTAAAAATTGGAGACCCTGCTCTATCACACTTAATAAATGATCAATATGTATGTTTGCTAAATCAATGAATGACCATATAATTGTAGGATACTTATAAAATTTAATTTCTTACAGAGATTTCAAAAAAATTTAAGAACTCTGAACCATGAACAATACAAGAATAACTTCCTTTACATTTTATTCATATCACTCAAGGTCGGTGACTTAAAATTTATGAGAAAAGTTGTTATGGAACGATATTGTATTTAAAACTGTAACCGTTCAATAAGGAGCAAGACCACAAGTGACACCTGATTGAAAGAACCTATATGGGTTGTAATTCTGGAGAACTTGAGCAGCTCAGTCTCGTAGTTTCTCTATATAACCTAAATTATGAAAATAAGTTACCTTCTGTGTTCCATTTATGAATTGAGTGGGCAGCCTTAAAATTGTATGATGGCCCCTGGCTGGTGTAGCTCAGTGGATTGAGCACGGGCTGCTAACCAAAGCATCGCAGGTTCGATTCCCAGTCAGGGCACATGCCTGGGTTGCAGGCCACGGTCCCCAGCAACCGCACATTGATGTTTCTCTCTCTCTCTCTTTCTCTCTCCCTTCCCTTTCTAAAAATAAATAAATAAAATCTTTAAAAAAAAAATTGTGTGATGGGTTCTGTCTCAGATGCAAAGTACAAATATTTTTTTCCATGTGCTCATATGTATGAGGGAGTGACCCCCCAAAACTGGGATTTTTTTCTGGAGGGCAGGCCACTTGCAGTGCAGGCTTCCCCTGCTAGGTGAGTGTATCATTGTATCAGCTGGTATTGTTGTAAGAGGCTGCATTTGGCTTCAGCGAATTTTTTTTTGAAGATACATTCAAGATATTTGCCCATTTCATGAAGGGTGATTTAGGAGGGCAATTGCTCACACCATGCTGAGTGTTCATCAGTTTTTGCCCCAAAATGGCATGACCCCTGTGCCCTACCCTCCCTATTCACCCTATCTCGCTCCCAAGCGACTTTTTTTGTTGTTGTTTCCCCAGATGAAAAAAGACCCAAAAGGGAAATGTTTTACTGATGTGGAAGAGGTGAAACAAAAAAACTGCAGAAGCACTAAAAGGCATCAAAATAGATGAGCTCAAAAACTATTTTGAGAGTGGAAAAAAGTCTTGGTAGGTATATTGCATCAAATGAAGAGTACTTTGAAAATGACTAAAGTTTAAACATGTAAGAATAATTACACAGTTTTTAATAAATAAATTCCTGGTCTTTTGGGGTCCCCTCTCATATACATTTGTTTCAGCTTCCTAAACCAAAGGGTCATCATTATTGTGATCTTTTTCATAAGCCACCTTCCTTGTGCATCCCCAGGACCTGCACTTTCCTTGTTCTTAAAAGTGTCTGATAGTCCTAAGAGCTCAGCCTGAAATCTGGGGTGCTGCTTTGACTCTCACAAAGCAGTTACATGGTGAGTAGTCAGTTGGATGGTAGCTTTGGTCTTTGTGTTTGTTTAAGGATCCAAATTTCTCCCAACTTGCCTATTATTTAGTTGCAGTTGGGGCTGGAGCAACAGTGTATCCTACTTCCAATCAGGTAGATGAGGAAGGAATCACTACTCTAGGGGGTCAGTAAACTTTCTGTAAAGAGCCATATAATAAATATTTTAGATTTTGTAGGCCATAGTATCTCTACTGCAGCTACTCAGGGATTATAGCACAAAAGTAGTTTGCTTGACATTAGAGCTTTTTGAATTATGTTTTGAAAATACTTTTGAACCACAAGACAAATTCTCTTGAAAGGACCTTTCTGCCCTGTGTTCAGATAATGTTGCCTAGTTCAATTTAGGACTGTCATGTTATAGTATAGTAGAAAAATGCAATTCTGATAAGTATGTTTGAGGGATATTGATATAAATCCTATAAAAATACAAAGGGCTTTAATTATGAAAGAGATAATTTTTGTGGGGTTTTTTTGGCTTATTAAGAGTTTAGTAGCTTAAGCCTGAATGTGTTGTATATCATGCTTTTGCAAATTTAATAAATTAAAGAATCAATTGGAAAATTTTAAATAAATAGTATTACTGTAATTTATTGAAAGTTTAGTAAAATCCACATGCCTTTTAGCCATCTGCACTGTGGGCTTTGGGGTTGTGAAACATCTTAACAATTTTCTCTATTTTTTTCCTATGTTTATTTTTCTGTTTAGATTTTCTTTTGTGGTTTTAGTTTTCATAGGTTGTATTTGCTAGGTTTTCAAATTTATTGGCTAGGGTTGAGCAAAATAATCTGGACCTTATTTTCTATTTGTGACTATTTCCAAATAGTCAAATAGTCATTTTTTACTTTTATAATTTTGCTTTTAATCTTTTTCCTTTTCCCTAAGAATCAACTCATGAATTTATTATTTCTGTTTTTTTTGTTTATAATACGTTAATTTATTTTCTTATCCTTACTAATGTGTCTGTTTTTATTATGTTTACTTTTTTGTAATTCCTTAATTTGAATGCTTACTTTATTTCTTTTAAAAATAATATAACCACTTATGCTACAACTTCTGTAAGCATTTTTTTTTTCAAAAATGTCCTGTGGGTTCTGATCTGATATACATTGTTTTCTGACTAATACTTCTGAATATTCTGCAATTTATTTTAATTTCCCCTTTGACCAAATAGTTCAAGTCAGCAAATTTTGAATTTTTTAAAAAAATTTATTTACTTTGAAAGAGGGGAAGGGAGGGAGAAAGAGAGGGAGAGAAACATCAGTGTGCGAGAAATACATCAGTTGGTTGCCTCTCGCACACTCCGAACTAGGGAACCTGGTCCGCAACCTAGGCACATGCCCTGACTGGGAATCAAAGCTGCGACATTGGTTCACAGGCCAGTTCTCAATCAACTGAGCCACACCAGACAGCGATTTTCAAATGAAAGATTTTTGTTTTCTAATTTAAGGGTTTGGGTTGGTTGGTTTGTTTTTGTCATAGTATTTTGTCTTTCCCTTTTTTTGTTTGTGGAATATTTGAGGTTTTATATGAATATTATATGGGCTGGATTTGGGAATTGTTCTTTGAGCATTTAAAAAGATGGTCTACTATCTGTTTTCAAGATACAGAATAAACTGATTAGCTGATGTTATGAATTAGTATATTTTATTTTCCTATTTTTATATATTTACATAGCTTGTGGGGTAGTCTTCTCAGTTATTAATGTGGTTTTTGGATTTCTATAGTTTATATGTTCATGATTGTCTTGTTTTTATTTTTTATTCTCAGCACTTATGATACATACTGGTTTAGATGCATAGCTGCATATATAAAATTTAGATGGGTTTTGGTATAGAAGTGTTAAACTTTAGTATGCCTCAAAATAACTTGGAGGGCTTGTTAAATACAGATGGCTGGACCCCACCCACACACATTTCATGATTCAGGAGTTCTATGTTATGGCCTGAGAATTTTTTGTATGAGTCTATTATCATAGTCCTTTTATTTTAATAGTTGTTTATTTTACTTGCATTTATTGACAGAAACAATATGGCTGTTACTGGTTCTCTTATTTAATAGTATACATTGTTTTAAATTTTATCTCCTTTTTATCTTGTATTGTAAGATGTTAATTTCTTTGTTTTGAGTACATATTTCTACCCTTCTAAAAATTTGGAAAGTGTGTATTTTTTCCTTTTTCTTAATTGCCCTTGCATCCATAATTTTCTTAGTTTGTTCTTGATTTCTTTAGACAATATCTATTTACTCTCTACTGTGGGCGATGTGTACTTAATACGTGAGTATATTTTCTTTTTTTTCTTCTTTTTTTTATTGATTATGCTGTTACAGTTGTCCCATTTTCCCCCTTCATTCCCCTCCACCCTGCCCACCCCCTCCCACCCACATTCCCCCCCTTTAGTTCATGTCCATGTGTCATAAGTTCTTTAGCTTCTACATTTCCCATACTATTCTTTTTCCCATACTATTCTTGCCCTCCCCCTGTCTGTCTATTTTCTACCTATTGTCTATGCTACTTATTCTCTATATCTTTTCCCCCTCTCTCCTCCTCCCCTTCCCTGTTGCTAACCCTCATGTGATCTCCATTTCTGTGGTTCTGTTCCTGTTCTAGTTGTTTGCTTTTGTTTTAGGTATGGTTGTTACTAACTTTGAGTTTGAAGTCTTTTTTTACTGTTCATATTTTTAATCTTCATTTTCTTAGGTTAGTCCCTTTAACATTTCATATAATAAGGGCTTGGTGATGATGAACTCCTTTAACTTGGCCTTGTCTGAGAAGCACTTTATCTGCCCTTCCATTCTAAATGAAAGCTTTGATGGATAGAGCAATCTTGGATGTAGGTCCTTGCCTTTCATGACTTGGAATACTTCTTTCCAGCCCCTTCTTGCCTGCAAGGTCTCTTTCGAGAAATCAGCTGAAAGTCTGATGGGAACTCCTTTGTAGGTAACTGTCCCCTTATCTCTTGCTGCTTTTAGGATTCTCTCCTTCATTTTTACCTTGGCTAATGTAATTATGTTGTGCCTTGGCATGTTCCTTCTTGGGTCCAACCTCTTTGGGACTCTCTGAGCTTCCTGAACTTCCTGGAAGTCTATATCCTTTGCCAGATTGGGGAAGTTCTCCTTTATTATCTGTTCAAATAAGTTTTCAAGCTGTTGCTCTTCCTCTTCCCCTTCTGGTACCCCTATAATTCGGATGTTGGAACGTTTAAAGGTGTTCTGGAGGTCCCTAAGCTTCTCATTTCTTTGAATTCCTGTTTCTTCATTCTTTTCTGTTTGGTTCTTCCTTTCTTCCTTCTGGTCCACTCCATTGATTTGAGTCCCAGTTTTCTTCCCATCACTATTGGTTCCCTGTACGTTTTCCTTCATTTCTTTTATTGTAGCCTGCATTTGTTCATCTAATTCATGACCAAAGTCAACCAATTCTGTGAGCATCCTCATCACCAGTGCTTTGAACTGTGCATCTGATAGGTCGGCTATCTCTTGGTCACTTAGAAAAATTGGCTGTGGGGCTTTCAATTCTGTTTGAGCCATCTTTTTTATTTTTTACTTTCCTTTGGTCTGGTTGCAGGTGTTACGTATGGGCGGCGGAGCCTTAGGTGTTCACCAGGGCGGGGCACCCCAGTCACTGGGTTGTGACGATGTATGTGGGGTGGGGTCTGAGAGGGAACAATGGTGCCTGCTCGGCTCTCTCTAGGACTCCAGTCCCCTCCACTGCCTCCCACAAGCAAATTGGGCCCTTCTGGTGCTGGCTCCTTGGCGGTTGGGCCTGTGTCCTTTCTCGGACTCTGTGGGTTTCCCCGAGGAGCCTCCTATGAGGCTGAGAGAATCTCCCGGCCTCAACCCCCACAGGTGTTTTCAGCCGGTGCACTTAGGCTTTGTTTCCCGGTGCTGGGTTCCTGGGTTGCTCGGTCTGTGTTGTTGCCCGTTTTTGTTTAGTTTGCGTGCAAACGTGTGGCTGCGCCGCACTGGGTCTGCTCGTTGCTTCCCGCGCCCAGGGTCTGCCACCGAGTCCATCAGCTGCCTCTCCGCTTCTGGGGTCCGCCAACTGCCGCCTGCACCCTGTGCGCCTGCCAGCCACCGCTCTTTCTTGCCGAGACCTCTCAACCCCTCTCTGTAGGCCTCCGACTCGGCCCCTCCTTACCAGTCTGGTTGTACGGTAGTCAGACTTCCATTCGGTTCATTTCTCTCTGTCCTGGTTGTTTCTTGTTTCTCAATTTTTGTTGTCCTTAGTTTTGGTTGCTCGAGGGGGCACAGTGCGACTACCTGTGCCTCCATCTTGGCCACATGTGTATATTTTCAATCTCTCTCTTCTCACCAAGCACAAGGTGATTGTGGTTATTATTGCAGCTTGAAATAGGATCAGTTGCATCCTTCTTACCTCCCCCTTCATATATAGGAATTTCTTTCTATCTTTGCCTTTAATTGTGCAGTGATCCACCTGTCAAAGTTCTGTCTATTGTTTAACCTTGAGCTTCATTTTAATTAAATCTTTACCGCTCTCAGCCTTCCAATCTCTCCAGCCCATGTTGTAGATTACATTCAAATTGGATTCAAAGTGTATACTCTCATGTATTTTTCACTTTGATGTCTAAGACATACATTAAAGTTCATTAACAGCCATGGTTGATGTGGCTCAGTGGATTGAGTGCTGGCTTGAGAACCAAAGGGTTGTGAGTTCTATTCCCAGTCAGAGTACATTCCTGGGTTGTGGGCCAGGTCCCCAGCAGGGGGCGCATGAGAGGCAACTGCACATTGATGTTTCTCTTCCTCACTCTCTCCCTCCTCTCTAAAAATTAATAAAATCTTTAAAACAAAAAAGCTCATCGGCAGTGTTTTATCCTTCTTGCCTGCAGTCTTCAGCACAGACACGATAATTATTAAATAATTTATGATGTAGAGTTTCAGTGTAGTAAGATTTATTTTTTCAATTTCTTGAGATAAACTTATATAAAATAAAAGTCACCCTCTTTAACTATGTTATATGATAAGCTTTAGTAATTGTAAACATCGGCTCCTCATATCTGGCTTCCATATGCAAGGATTCAACCGACCTTGAATCAAAAATATTTGGTAAAAAAAATATTGTTCGTGATGTGTACTATGTACAGGCGTACCTAGTTTTATTGTGCTTTGATTTATTGCACTTTGTAGATACTGCATTTTTGCAAATTGAAGGTTTGGGACAACTCTGCATTGAGCAAATCTATCGTAATCATTTTTCCAACAGGGCCAGATAAGTTAGCTTTTTTTTTTTTTTTTTTTAGCAATAAAGTATATTTTAGTCAAGGTATGTACATTTTGTGTGCACTTGCACTCCTAATAGACTGTAGCAACAATTGTCAAACAGTGTGCTGTAAGAATTTTTAAAACATGCAATACCTGACTGTTTTGTCGGCGGGGGGGGGGAGAGAGAGAGAAAGGAAGGAAGGAGGAAGGAGGGAAGGAGGGAAGGAGGGAGGAGGGAAGAAAGAAAGAAAAGAAAACAGCCAACACAATGATAGCTGTCTGGTGTGACTGAATCAAAATTTTACCTATTTTTTTGGTCAGATTGGGAAAAATACATTTTTTGGTAATTTTAGTGATTAGTTTAAATTTGCCATGAAAAAGGTTTAAAATCATTGGATTCCTAGTATAGTATAAAAATAACTTTTACATGCACTGGGAAACAACTTGTGTGACTCACTTTGTTGTGATATTTACTTTATTGCAGTGGTCTGGAACTCAATCTGCAGTGTGTTCTACATATGCCCGTAGTTAGGCTTACACTGGTTGCATCTGCACTGAACATGTACAGATTTTTTTTCTTGTCATTATTCCCTGAACAACTCAATAAAGAAATGGTTTACATTGCATTTACATTGTATTAGGTAAATAATCTAGAGATGATTTAAAGTATATGAGAGGATGTGGGTAGGTTATATGCAAATAGTATGCTATTTTATATAAGGGACTTCAGCCTTGAGCATCCAAGGATTTTCGTATCCATGGGGGGAGGTGGTGAGGAGGGAAACCAGAGGATGATTATAGTCATTTAACTCACACCAAAATTCAAGATGCAGAACAGTTCCATCATCAGTTCCTTGTGCCCTTTTGCACTTGACCCACATACCCTCCCCCATCCCGGGTGATACTTATCTACTTTATGTCACCATAGCTTTGCCTTTTCTAGAACTTAATATAAATATAGTCATACAGTGCATGATATTTTGCATTTAATTTCTTTGACTTAGTTTTATATTTTGAGATTAATTCATGTATATATTAATATTTCTTTTTATGGATGATTAGTATTACATAATATGGACATACTTTGTCTATTTACCAGTTAATAAACATTTGAATTTTTTTATTTTTGACTATTAGGAATAATGTTGCTATGAATATTAACATACTAGTCTTTGTGAGCATATGTATTAATTTTTATTGAATAAAGGCCTAGGAGTGGGATTGCTGGGTCAAATAGTAAATGTACTGGTATATTAGAGCCCTGGCTGGTGTGGCTCAGTGGATTGAGCACTGGCCTGCCAACCAAAGGGTCTCCAGTTTGATTCCCAGTCAGGGCACGTGCCTGAGTTGTGGGCCAGATCCCCAGCAAGGGGTGTGTGAGAGGCAACCACACATTGATGTTTCTCTCCCTCTTTGCCCCTCTCTTCCCCTCTCTCTAAAAATAAATAAATAAAACCTGTTTTGAAAAGATTTTATATTTAGAGAGAGGGGAAGGACAAAATAAATAAAATCTTTAAAAGTAATAAAATATTCTCAAATAGATTTCCAAAGTGACTGTGCCATTTTTCATTCCCAGCAACAATGTATGGGAGTTACAGTGGCTTTGTGCAGTCACACTTGAATTGGCACTTGAGCCATTTAAAGAGTGTGTGTAGTACTTAACCTCTTTGGGGTTTTCATATGCTCTATCCTGATTACTAGTAAAGATAACCTTCATTTAATATGCTTATTGGCCATTAATATATCTTAGTTTATAAATATGTATTCTAGCTTTTTGCCCATTAAAATATTAGATTGTTTTTTATTCAGTTTCAAGTGTTCTATGTATTTTGGATACAAACCCTTACAAGTTTCTCCTAGTCTGTGGCTTTCCTTTTTTATTTCTTAACTGTGTTTTTTAAAGAGCATAAGTTTTTAATTTTGATGAAGTCTACTTTACCATTTTTCTTTTATTTTAATAGTTTTAATACATATTGAGGTTTTTTCCTAAGTACTGAAATTATAACATTGATTGACAGCAGAGTTGGTTCTTGAATGAATTACAAGAAAATGAGCATAAAATTTTGAGAGGTATAAATCATGAAAAAGTTGAAGTTTTCTAGTTAGGGGATGGAAAACAATGATAAAAGAAAGGATTTACAAAGAGGCTAAGAAAAGGGCTCTTTATAAAATAAGAGGTTGGATGCCAGTGTATGAGGCATAATCAAAGAAGAGAAATAAATGAAAACTGAAATTGATGGCAGTGACAGCTTCTGTATCCAAAACTGATAGTATCAATAATCAAAACACTACAGTATGATTGGAAAGCAAAGATGGCTGTTTTCTGACCTATTTTCTTTTTCTTCTTTTTTCCTTTTTTTTTATTTAAATGAATGTTCAAGTACAGTTTTCTCCCCTGTACTCCCAATCAAGCCCTCCCACCCCCCTCCCCACCTCCCTCCGATTACCACCCTCCCCCTAGCTTTTATCCATGTGTCCTTTAACTTTGTTCCTGTAAACCCTTCCCCCTCTCCCCCGAAATCCCTCTTCTCTCTCCTCTGGTCACTCTCCACCT